>JAUCMU010000002.1:11186745-11212011 GCA_032275025.1 Enteromius treurensis | reverse complement strand
TATATATAAGGCTGACAGAATTTCCATTTTTGGTTGATCTATTCCTTTAATATCCCTTTAATGCAGTAAAAGTTCAGAATAGCTTTATTTTGATGGAATAAGCTCTGTGGGTATTGTGGTGATGAGATTTGGGCACATAGTGCCAGCTCTCTGCATGGAGATCATCTTTCTCCATCGTGGCACAGCTCCATTAGCCAGGTGGTGGGCGGGAGACGAGGATGAGGGGTTTGCTGCCAGCCATTGAGCTTGTCTGGTTCACAGGTTTTGGGGCTTTGGCAGAGAGAGGTATATATATAGCGAGAAAGGGAGGTAGAAGGATAAATAGAAAGGAGAAGGAGGGAACCCATATGCCAGGCGTGTTGATCTGCCACCAGCAGGCAGCGTGTTGTACATTAGGAGGGCACGGATCTTCGGTCAAACGCGAGATGTTCTGGTGAGAATAAACAGGCTCTTGGCTCGGCATGCATGGGAGGGACTGAATTCCCAGAGAGTGTTTTAACAGCCTGTTTATATACGCTGCTTTTGAAGGCGGTATTTATGGTCGAGGTGATGAGTTATGTAGGCACGGTTACATTACTCAGATGATGAAGCTGGAGCTGGGATGATTTATAGTGACAGAACTCTCACACGTTAAATGATAGATGAAAGGGAATGGATCTGCGATGGTTCATCTGTGGTTTGTGGTTTATTACTTTTTAAATGATGCTCAGCATTTGGTGTCGGCCCTCTTCATGCTTTTGCATGGCTAATGGGTAAACATAAGCCATTTGGAGCTTCTAATGAAAGTTGTTTGGGGGGTGGGGAGGACAGGTGAAGACAGAACAGCAGCTGTTCGATGGAATGTTGGGAACGAACAGGTGAAAGGAAGATATGATACTCTTGTTCTCCGTTTTGATTAGCTGTTAGAAGCAGGAAACTTTCACACTTTTTCACTTATGGGGAGAGTCCTAAAACCTGTTGCACAGCAAAAAGAGGCCAGCAGGCAGTTTGTTCTGAATTGCCGTTATTGACATGATTTCAGCAGCCTAGTTAATCATTCTCTTGACACCACAGCAAAATCTATTCTGTTATGTCTTCCTTTTTTCCACATTTATATTTAGCTAACATTATTTATGTATTTATTATAGTTAATAATATCTGACCCTAGACCACAAACCCAGTCAAGAAATAAGCTTTCCGTTGATGTATGGCTTGGTAGGATAGCATATTATTTGAAAATGTGGAATGCATCAAAATCTTTAGAAAATTACCTTTAAAGTTGTTAGCAATGCGTATTTCTAATTTTAAAAAAGTATGTTTTTTTAGATTTACTGTTGGAAATTTACAAAATATCTCTAACATGATCTTTACTTACTACTTTTAATGCTTTGTGCCAAAATTGTACTTACTCTACATATGGCCATGCTAATTTCGTTTTCTGCTCCAGTATTACATGTATACAAAAAATTTTGGTTTAACTATTATATATTTAAATGTACATTTGTATATAAATTATACAATTTATTTAATTATTTTTAAATATAACAACATTTGTATATATTGTATCAAATAATAATAATTGTAGGTTAATAATAATTAAATTTTAATTCATTAAATGAATTTAATTAAGTGAATATATTATAAATGTAATACTAAAATATTACAAATGTTAGGCCTGAGTTGGGCCATTCTGCTGGTGATAGTAAGGTTTTCTTATGGGTCACTCTGCACCTCTAGGATTTAAGCTAGAGACATCCTGACAGATAAGCCTATTTATGTGATGCCCCTCACTCCAGGAAAAAACTAAAGTAATAGTGGCTTATGTTCAGCAGGGCATGCTGTCCCCCTCTGGGCCGCCTGCCCTCTGTGCTATTAACCTTATTGCCTTGGATCTAGACACGTGTGGGTGCTGAAGGGTGGCTCGAAGCAGTTAAGACTTCGAAACTCCTCAGTATAAATTGATTATGAAACCAGCAGAAAAGAGCATTGTAAAGATTTTTTATTTGATTTGAGCAGTCTTTTACTGTAGCTCTAATGCATCGACACACCCTACATAAATCAGATTTCTGTGATCCGACTTCCCGTTCCATCTTGATTCTGCTGAAACTTCATTCAGACTGTGATGAGATGCATCCACTAAGTAGATTTATTATTCCAGAGCTTTCGCTGTGTATGTGAGCTATTAATCTTCCTGAATTTTCCCAAAGAGGTGCCAAGTTGCAAATGGATTTTTCTTGCAAATGCATATTAACCAGCAAAACCCGACCCGCTCTGTCCAGACGGGCATGTGGCTGCGTGTGTGTGTCCGTGCAGGAATAATGAGATCACTTAGCCCGTCGAACTCCAGGGGTCAGGGAGACTGCTGGCAGGGTGGGGTCATTCGGACACGGGGTTCCACAGGCCTTCTGTCCCCTGGCTATTTAACTCTCTCACTACCTAATGAATGTTTTAAAGCCAGCCATGAGTAACACAGACCAGACATATGAACACAAGGCCACCTTGGAGGGAGAGAAAGAGAGATATGCAGTAAAGATAGTCATAATAAACTGCTGGGGGGCCGAGGGAAAAAAATTGAGGGAAATATAGGAAATGAGAGAGAGTGTTTAGCTGAATGAGCAACAGGTGGTGCAAGGAGGAGTTCAGACTAAACCCCCACTCAACTTGATAAGCAGGGGTGCATCTGTGAGCTTTTGTATAGTCAGGGTTATGACCAGAGCAGACAGGACACAAGGGACAATGCAGCCCGCCTCAGGCACCTTTGAGAGCCACCTTCCACTTTAAATCATTGCCACCAACAACTCTCATTTTTCTCTGTGTAGTTACACCTCAGTTTACTTGGTTTTGATGTAGAATTAGTATGTTTTAAATTAAGGCTGCACGATTTGTTTAATCAAAATTACAATTACAGGTGCCACGGTTATGTAATCGTTGCAAATAATCGTTCATAGTCTACTATGTTTTTTCAGCTTGTTTATGTTTGTGTTCGCGCAACCCTGATCTAAATATAATTTGATAAATGGTAATGATTATCCCTGTTATTACGCCTAAATACAATTCATTAATAATAGTTATAGATAGTAAATAATCACAATGAAGCAATTCTTCTGCAGATTATTTTAGTTTATAATGAAAATAATAGTTGCATATACTTTGTGGCTCATCCAATTAGATTTTAGAGTCTGAACTTTCCGATTTATAGCATTTAATTTGAATTTTTGCTTACTCGTGTCCCTCATGCAACTTTCTGTGGTTGTGGTTAAATACATGTGTAATCATTGTTGTTGACTTTGGGTGAGCCTGACCACCATAGGGACTGTTTAATTGCATCTATTCATTTTCCTAACAGAGATCATAAAATTGTAATTGTCCATTTTACCGGCATACTAAATTGCAAGGTGAGTTTAAGGGCTTCCTGTAGACGGCATTTTTTAATTTATTTTTTTAAATGCCCATTATCCAGATCTGAACTTTAGCCTTATTTTTAAAACAGCTCAGATCTGTAGAGTGGGGAAACAACATTTAAGCTCAAAATGAAGTTTGTAAGCCTGTTTAAGTGCTGTGATTGATGGGAACCGGTTGTCGGAATGCTAAATTATTTTCCTTCCCCTGCATATGTGGCTGTGCGATCCATATACCCTGAGAGTTTGCGCAGGCACCAGCTCTGGGATGATTTATTGCCTTTCTCTCATTGGCATTGCCAGCTGGCATTGGAGAGATGGGAGGGAGCAATGGGCCAGGATATTGGTCTGTGTTTAGAAGGTAGGAGAGCATAGAAACACACACACACACACACACTGCCAGCAAAAGCAATACTTGCTTAAGCTGTTACATTTCCGTTGGCCTTTGCTTCCATTTACTGGTTTTGGCCTTAGTGTAACATAAACCCGGGCCAGGTTTTTCCTGTAAATCTAAAAATTCAAGGTCTTTTGAACAAAAATTGATTCCGGAACAAATGATGACAGTTCAATTTCATCAAGCAATGTCAACCGGTCTAATAAAAAAAAAAAAGCCTGCGCATGTTTGTGACGTCTGTTTCAAAAGCGTATAATGCTCTTTCTAGCTCCTTTAAGGAGACGGCTCACCTTGAAGGATCAGAGGATTTCGTATGAACAAGAATCCTTCCCCAAACCCCTGCGAGGAAAGGCTTCAACGTCAAGCCTTATCCCGAGACCTGTCCCGCTGATATGCACTGACGCATCATGCAGAGCGCGCTCAGACTTTGACTGCTCCGCTGAGTTTGAGCCCTGTCTCCTCTTATGATTTCAGTACCACGTGTGGAGTGGTAAAAGAGCGCTGTACTTGCCTCGTAGGCTCATACTCCTTTCGATTTCTGCAGTCTATTGAGAATCCATTAAGAAAGTAACATCTTTGCTGGTGGCACATTGATTATTTCAGACATTGTTCTCGTTATTGTTGAATTCCATTTACAAGCTCTCTACTTGTTTCTGTACAACAGCTTGAAAGCTCTTGACAGTGTATTTGATGCGGGTTTCAAGCCGCTTAACTCCTTCAAAAACAGCGCCAAGTCCAAATTTGTGTCTCTCCGAGTAGTACGCGGGTAGTCTTTTGTTTTATGCACATTCCTGCAGGAAGCACCTCTCCTTAAATCAATAAGTATATTTCGAATCAGCTTTCCCACCTCAAGCCATCCTCAGGCAAGAACCGGCTGTGTTCAACAAATAAAATGATATTATTTCCAGAGCTCCCAGCAACAGCTTTGCGAAAGGAAGAAATAAATATAATTTTAATATGTCATATCAGCAAAAACATGCAAAATAAGTACCAGATCGCCTGCTGGTTCATTTTGGACAGTTGGACATTTCAGTTTTCCCAGATGGTTGTGGATCATTATTGGGGAATGTTTCATTAGCGAAAAGGGGGGCGATGATGGACAAAGACAAAGAGTTGGGTCCCGTCCTCTCATTAAGCCCGAGAAGTGCAGGCCATCACTAGATTAAAGTAATCCTCTTTCTTTCCAAAGACCATGTCTCTATTAGCCTCCACCGTGGTCGGCCACACGCGCCGGATTAGACCACATCACTAATGGACTTATTGTTGTCGGTATCTGCATACAAAAAGACAAGCTATGGGGGGGCCTGGGGCTCTCCTCATGGATGTGCCATCAATACAGAGATCCTCCCATCCTTCATCCCCTTATCTCCTCTACTTTTGTTCTCCAGTCAGGCGTTTTGTGGGCCAGCATTGGGTCCAGCAGCGCAGGAGCTGGTAACGGTTTCCACACGCAACGCACCCAAGCACTGAATAATGATGAGTTTACAGTAGCATGAACGTGTTAGACAGTCAGCCACCCAAGGAGCAGCAGTTTTCCCTCCAAAACACTGGATTGAAGTGGTTTGTAGCTTCAGTTGTTGCGGAACGCTCCATAATACAATGAAATTGGGACGTGAGGGAGGTTATGTAAATGGTTTGGAGCTGACCTCTTATTAGACATCAAAGATGAGAAAGTTCAAGGCTTGTCTGGTTAAGTTTAGGTCATTTATTCTGATTAAGAGTCAAAGATAACAAATGCTTTGTTGAAGAGCTGAAACGGACGAGATGAAGTGTTGTTGTGTCTGGTCTGCATTGAAGTCTAGATTCCATCACAAAGACATAGTGATGTAAGGAACAACTGAAGCTTACCCATAATTCATTGCAAATGTAATTGGCAGGTAAATTGATTTTGGTCCTTCCAAACCTGTATTAAAAAATTGACCTTTATAAAAGCCTTAATAAAGCTGAATTTTTCTGAACTTCCTGTAGAAAACTGTAAGGAGTTTAGACATGATCACGTCTCTAAACATTTCTTAGAATAAAGATTATGTGATACGCGTAAACCATCGGAATATTCTCATAAAACCATTTACTAAATCTTTATGCAGTCTGAGTGCACATTTGAAATGACTAGATTGTTTCCCTCCCTGATGGCCATCTCTTCATTAGTGGCCTCTGTATAAAAAGCACCTCTCTGTCATTTAAATGAGGCTGGCGTACCCTGATGTAGCTAGCATGGGCTGCTTCAGACAGCTGCTGGTGGGACAGTGATTAACAGTGAATGGGGTGGAGGTTAGAGTCGATTCCTCTGGCTCTGTGCCTCTGGATCCCACCGTCGGTCAAACGCCCCCCCCCCTTTTTTTTCTGGATAATGACACCCACCTCCAGCGCTGCACATGAGGCCTTGCCCATAAAGAATACTCATTTATAACTTCAATTTGTCGCCCTGACATGGTGAGGCCTAAAAGGTTTCGGGGAAGACCAGACGGGCCTGTTTATGGGCAGTTAAGAGCCTTGAAATTATGTACCTTGGCAGCTCGTCTCATACATCTCTCTGTCTCTCATTCTTCCCGTCCCTCATACAGAATGCATATCATTTCATCAGGCTGGATAGAGGTCCTGGGGACCGCTTCTGGGTCATAAAAAGATGAAATATCACTGTTATTTCGTGACACGGTGTCTGCCGCCGCAACTAAGGGTTTACGAGCATTATAAAGCTGACTTGTGCACTAGAACATGCAACTCAAAGATTGCAGTGATAGAAAAAAAATATTGATTTAGAAATGTTCTGTTAGTTATTTACTTGTGTTGCAAATATTGTAATTGCACTATATAAATAAATATATATATATATATATATATATATATACATGCACATACATGCACACATTTATTAATGTATACATGTATTTAATTTAGTACACACACATATTTTTATATTAGCACAGATAATTATCCTATTTCTGATCTTGTTTGTTTAAGTAAGTATTTTTTCCCCCGTTTTATTGTTTTACTAAATTATATTTCTGAAGTTTATTGTTTGTTTGCTTGCAGCAGATTCTATTTTATTTGTGTTTAGCGTTATTTTATTTTTTTTCCATTTCAACAAATTGTTAGAAATGGTTAATCTTTTTGGGGCTGATCTGTGAAACCGCACAAAATGGCTAATTTAGCTTTAAGCCTTTTCACTCGAGTTGTTTGTCCTGTTTAATATACTTTTAGCCATTAAGCTGTGACGGTACCAGAATATTAACGTCAGCCTGGTGGGTCAGAGCGTTACTCATACACGGAGAAAATTATTTTTCGTGCATTGTCACCACATCAGTGCATCCAGATGCTTTTCATCAATCAGCTGTGAAAGAGAGACGGAGAGAGAGCGAGGGATCCCAGGTGTTGTGTTCTAACAGGACTCAGGTGATGGCTAAGCAGCAGAGACAGCATCTAAATGAACGTTGAGATGATGACAAACACGCACATGCTAATGCCACCACAAACAAAAGCCGAAAGAGAGCGAAAAAAGTGAGTATGGCGTACAAGCAGCGTTGATTTCCCACTGTCCCCAGGGCAATATCAGTCTGGGCTTCTGCCCTGAGCTCGCACCGGGCTCATTATGTCTGGAGAGGCCTCTTTGATCCTATCGGGGTTTGGGATGATGAAACGTCGAAAGCAGCAGATCGCTGTGTGTGTGTCTGTGTGTGCAAGCGCACTAGTGTGTATTTGTGGGGATGTTAGCTGGTGGGGGTAGGAGAGAGGGACAGATGTCCAAGCTGCACGTGCCTTGAGCGTCTGATCCAACCCCCAACTCCCCTGTTACCTCTCCACCCCTCTTCGCTCCCATCCCACCACCCCCTGACTTCTGTTAGGAGCCGGTCCAGCCCATGGGTCCATCATCTGCCACAGATGTGTTCGGCACCGGGCCATATTGATGCTAACGTGACTGCAGAAGACCTCTGAAATCCAACCTCTTCCAAGCTGCTGTGGCATCTCATAGCCAGAAGATATGAAACCTGATCTAGATCCTCTTATCCTCTGAAGTGTCATTGATGGGAGAGAAGATTATAGTTTAAATTCCTCAAAATGTCACAAGTTCTTCGGGTTCTTTTGCTTGCAATTGTGGGCTGATCTGATATATTGTTTCCTGCCATAACTGTCTGCAGGGCAGAGGCTTAGCCGAATCTATCCAGAGATTTGGAAGAAGATATTGAGATGTCCTTTCATGTGGGCAAGAGACAGGTGTATTCAAGAGAAGTACTCTTACTCAAAGCTGCTGTAATTGTGTTGACTCCACAAGGGAACTCTTAGTGGCAGTCACAAATCACTACAGAGAACAGAAGGAAATCACTCATACACTCAGACAGCTCAAGAGAAACCGCTTAAATATCTTGCTATAACATTTTTAGCCAATACTGGGCTGCCCATGAGGACCCGTTTTTTTCCCAGGACATTTTTTTATGAATATGTTTGCATATTTCTTCAGTTTCATAAGAAAAAAACTGTCTACAACTGCATCCCAAAATTACACACTATTCACTTATGTATGAATTATACAAGTTTATTTTGTTATTTATACTTGGCGTCAGATTGCCCCTTCCCTTTTGCTTCGTAATTAAAGGGTTAGTTCAACCAAAAATGTAAATTCTGTCATTAATGACTCATCCTCATGTCGTTCCAAATCTGTAAGACCTTCTTTAATCTTCAAAACACAAATCAAGAATCTGAGAGAATTAGTTTCAAATAAATGTTACAGTAAGTACAGTAATGTTTGCTGAAAATTTAGCTCTCTCACAAAAATTTAATTACATTTGAAAAAATCAATATAGAAAACAACAATTTCTTTTTCCAAAATATTACTGTTTTTACATTATTTTTGATACGTTAAATCAGCTTTGAGTATAAAAGACTTCTTTCGCACACAGTGAGTCCTTGAGGGCTTTTTTAAGTGATGGTGGGTGTCTGCCTGAGTGGAAGATTTTTTTTTTTTCCTTTTCCTGCCTCAGGTCTGTCCTGGTCTGGGGTGGTCTGTTGTGGATAAGTGGACATCCAGGGGGCTGGAGGACAAATGCCGCCATTTAAAGAAGATGAGAGGATTGAGGGGCCAGCAGACAGGCCTAAAGCTCTCCATATGTCCACACATGCAGATAATGATTAGCATTATACCTCATCAATCAGATAAATCAATAGCCTGCCAGTCAACTACCACCTGTTCACCTGATTACGCATTCTAAACACACACAGCTCGAATGGAGTGAGATTAATTAAAAAGTATGAAATCATAAACATGTAAGATGCATCATTGGGCACCTGTGCATCCGTAAATCAAATTCACCTTGGAAGGAGCGGTGCAGATTATTAATATCGAGGCACGTGGATTAGCACTTGTAAAACTGATATTGACATGGTTCGTGATTTCCTGACCTGATTGTGATAAGATTAATGCTTCGCAATGATCACGCGGTGACATTACAGCCCATGCCTGCTTCAATAAAGCCGTCTTCAGCGTGCGCTTGTCTGTGTGTATGTTTGAGCGTGTGACGGATCGCTTCATGCGGAGAGGACAGATTGACAGATGACCAACTCAAATGCTGAAAGCGCCTCTGCGAACATAAACCTTTCATCACTTTGAGCGAGCCATTTGTCATTTCTCCTCGTACATTTGAATATTAGATTTTATTCATGAGGGCTCATAAAACACAAGCTTTCAGGCAACAAAGTAACGTTCTTTTGAGTGCCTGATCACGCTTGACGGTAAACCGTTTTATTAGGTGTGAATGATTGCTAAGTGGATTCATTCGTGCGTTTAGTCTAAACTTCTGCTTTGATAAAGCTAAAAAAGGTCTCGGAAAAAACATAGAAACAACCTGTGGGTCATACTGGATTGCACATTTCAGCGATCCAAACTGGTTGTAATGCTGAAAAAAGATCTCAAACAAACCATTCTCCCGCTTTCCAATTGATTTCGTAAAGCCTTTCACCTGCCGCTTAGTGACTCAAACAAACAGACTCATTACCGTATAGACAGCTGCACTGGGTGCAAGCGAAAGCCCCCAGCAGAGTCGAATGCTGGCGGTTTTAAGGGGTACCTTACAATGTCAGAGATCCGACTTTGAAAATTAATGAAGGACCGGGGATGAAGAATTGATTTTTGAGAGGGGAAAGGTTGCGAGTCGGGGGATTCATTAGCCATGCCCCACAGAATGCAGCTATAGCGGCAGGCGAGGGAGGTAATTGAAGTGGACTGCGGCGCTCATGGGTAGGATTACACTGACTTTGTTTTCAGAGAAGATAGAAAGATGGAGAGAAGGAGAAGGAGAGGGGGATTTCCCCCCTGAGGCCAACGTAAGAGGTCGAAGGTCATAGTCCTAATCCTTCATCCCTAGGGTTTATGGGTAATTGGCAGTCTAATCAGGGTTTATAGAAACTCTTTTGGTCAGATACGGTCTAGGACTAGTTTGAAATGATACCCTTTTCCACCTGTTAGAGTCATTTGTACCTTTATCTTAAGGTCATGATTGTCAAGACAGGAACAAGGGAAGATGATACTCGCTTTTTATTGGCTTAGGAAGCCCCTCTAATAATTATAGTGAGTCCGCTGGTCTACTAGACGCAGTATTTCTGGCAACAATGGGAAAGTTCACGAGAACTTCATTTTCCCTCTGATCTGAGGGCTCCTCCCTCTAGGGAACTGGATCTTTTGTTGGCTTGACAGGGCAATATTAGATTTCCATAAACCCACGAGACTCTCTTCTTCAGTGCTGTTTATATGCATGCGAGTGCCTGTGTGTGGAAATTAATTAGTTGAAAGCTCACATACAGTGTGTTTCGGGACCGGTTCACAGGGGTTAATTAAAGCCGCAGGTAGGGCCAGGGATTCAAACTTGCTCAAATAGATTTGACGCCATCCTGACTAAAATCTCGTCAAGATATTTAAGACTTGCTTTGAAACATTGCTGATTTTGTTTTGGTGTCTAATAAAGCAATGACACATGAAAGGATGCATGGAACAGTTATTTTTATAGATTTCTGAAATATTAATAAAATCAATTTTGTCATTTATTACTCAGCCTTAAGTCATTACAAACCTGTAAGACCTGTTCAGCTTTTTGACCCTGTATAGACAGCAATACAACTGACATGTACAAGGCCCAGGATGGTAGTTATGGACATCGTTAAAATAGGAACCAGCATTGAACGTTGATTCACTGTGCCTGGTTTGCAAACAGGAGACACACGCTGTATATAAAACTACTTCTTCGAGTGGATGACGTTTTGCCCTGCCTTACTGATATGATCCAGAATGTACAGATGATGAACTAAGAGAGAAGGATGTTCTGCTTCAGAATGCATACGTCATGGTACAGTCTTCATGAACATGTGTAGAAGACTGATGTGTAAGAGAAGAAATTGTTATAAAAAAAGTCTTTCTTTGCACATAAAATTATGGTTGAGCCACTATTGTACTATTTTATCAATGTCCTTGCTACCTTTCTGGGCCCTGAATGTGTCAGTTGCATTGCTGTCTATACAGGGCAAAAAAGCTGTCAGGTTTCTTCAAAGATAGCTTAATTTCTATTGCAAAGATAAGCAAAGGTCTTACAGGTTTGGAACACAAAGAGGGTGAGGAATTAATTATATAATTTTCATTTTTTTGTGTGAACTGTCCCTTTAAGGAAATGTGCTACAACTGCCTTTGGTTTTTCCTGTTTTAAAATTGGGTAGACATCCAATTACACTCATGTTTGTCAAGCAAGAATGCCGCCATCATTCACCATGACATCCTCATGAAGTGTAATGTATATTCAAGCCTGATGCCACTTTATCGCATATATTTGAAGGGAAGGAAATTAAAACAGCAGCAGCTGACAGACATCCATTAGAGGTGCAAAGAGGGGGCGCCCCAATAGCTAACGCTAATATCTGCCTGCTCTGTTGTCCTGCTTTGGATTCATCAACAATATATATTCACTAGCACACGCTCGGAGAGCTTCATTCATCAAACCCAACTCTCCCGCCCGCCGCGATGACATTGTAGCGACATTAACTCAGTAATTTAGATGTAATGGCTGTACATTATCCATCCTAACGTGAAAGTGTACACGCTGATTCACTTACACTCACGTAAACGCATCCTATTCAGCAATTAATTCTCACCCATAATTAATAGTCAGAAACAAATTTGATTCCAGCTGGTGCCCGGCTATTTTTTATTTTTTTTTTGTCCATTCGTGGCTTTTCAGTCTGTTTTGGCTATAATAAATCTCGCATTATATCGATCCATAGCGCCTCTAAAGATTTGTGACTCTAATCTCAAGGACCCGCCACAGAAACACTCCGGTTCCTCTGCTCATCAAGAAGTATTAGGGACCTTGAGATAGCATCAAACTCTCACTAACCGCTCGCTGTACTGAAGGACAGCCGGTGTCCCCAAGCCGCAAACCTTGACTCTGGTGCCGTCGATCTATTATGTGCATGACAATGATAGATTTTGGCAGATAAGACTAATGTCTTCCATTTAGGAGAGTATTCATAACACTCATATGGGTTTATCTGAAAATGCTAATGCGTAATGGGATCATTTTAAGGACAGTGGGTTTGTGAAAGTGTTTTTTTTTGTAAAATGTAAAAAAAAATAATAATAATAATTTAGTAAGTTAGTAATATTAATATTTGTCATAAAGTATCATTTATGTTTACTTTAGATATAAACTGTTTCTAAATGAGAAAAAGCACCCATGCTTTCTAGAACTGAGGAACCAATAGTTAGGGTAAAACATTTTTTTTACCCTATCATCTCTCTATAATTAATTAATCATCGTTAGAGCTTGATGTGCAAATTATGGCGTAAAGCTCAACCTCCGCAGCTTCTTACATCTTGTCCTTATGCTCTGAAAGTTTATGTAACACTTCTGATTTGTCAGTTTCAGCTAAAACAAAAAAGTTCTAAGTCTTCAAACCTTTCAGATTGTGCGATTTTTGAGGAGACGTGTAAAGTGGTCAGGTTGCGTAAAAAAAAGGATGGATGGGAAGAGAGAGAAATAACTACGTTCAGATTGTTATCAGACCTCTGTCAGTTTGGTTGGATTACAGAATTTAGAGAGATTCAGGTCAGTCAAGAGAAAATGACAAAATCAGAAAAAAGGCAGATATGAGAAACCATGTCAGAAAGAGAGTGAATTGGGCAGTGAATAGAGTTTCTTGTTTGTGAAGGTACATTAATTTAAAATAAGAGAACTGTACTGCTGACCTGGGACCTGTATTGTCTCAACATAGAGCAGAATGTGTAGAATTGTTTATTTATTTATCTACCCATCCATGAGTCTATTCTTTTTTCAATACGACATAATGTATGCAGTATGTGGCGTTGAACATTCTTGAACAGAGTTATTGTACTTAAGAGGTTGTGTGGTATACTTTTAAATGGGCGTGTCTCAAGGGTCTAACTTCTGAGAAGTGGGGGGCACAGAAAATCGGGAAAAATAGATTCTATTTTAATCCCATTGCATTCATATTTTATGTTTATGGACTATGGCGATAGAAAATCCAGGAAATAACTAAGTAAATAAAATTAATGTGTTAATAAAATGTAACGTGAGTTTATTTCGACTGTTATAAAAAAAATTATTTTAATAAATAAACGAAAAATAACCGAAATTAACGTTCCTGTTTCCAATGGAGTATAATAAGTTTATTTAGGAAAAAATAATAATAGCAATACAACTGCACCTGCTTATGAATAGCTTACACAGGCAGACTCTCGCGTCCTGCTCGGTCCTGGGATGACGATGATGACATGAGGATTAAAAATGATAACAAGACTTTGAAAGTGGGAGGGACACGAACAGGATTTTCAAAAGTGCCCCTTAGGGTTGTAACGGTATACCGGTTTGGCGGTTTATTGTGATATTGATATGTACGATTATCATATCGTGCACATTTGCTTATCCCCGGTTTTGGGAAAAAATTAATAAAAAATGCAACTAGTTCTCAACCGCGCTGCAGTGTTTATGCAACTTCTTTACGCTTGACTGCTTAGACTCCACCCATACCTGCACAGCGGAGAAAAGGTCAGATACCGAGGCTGTTAATTCTAAACTACCGCCGAAAAACTAATTAAAGTTATGGGAATATTTCCGCAGTATGGGAATATTTTGGGTAACCGAAAAATTATCGCGGGGTTGTCCTTGAAGATGGATATCCAGTTTGCAAGAAATGTGGACGAAGACTGCCCGCAAAAGGAGGAAATACGTCGATCATGTTCCATATTCACGAGCACCATCCCTCCACGAAGAAGAAAATATTAAAGCCGTATTATTTTTGATGCAGAGGGAATCCCGGAATGCAGTCACGTAATTGGATAAATCAACATCTAGCTGTGCAGTAAATCAAATGGCGATGTGCGTGTCTGTGAATATAATTATAGTGCATAATAATAGAATATAGTGCACAAACGCTGCTATATAATTCTATATTCTGTCTCTCTGTATGAATGACCGTTTCGCCTTGTATATCTAGTACGCACTCAAGTACGCGTGATGCTCGTGGTTTTTAAAGCGTCTGCTGTCTCACTCACTATGTGAAGACGTGAACACATGAACATATCCAGAGCTGCACTCAGTGAACACTTAATGATCATTTTATAATCTTATTTAAAAGAATCATCATCAAATACACTTCCTTTTACGTCCTTGTTTACATCCATCCATCACATACATGCTGTTAAAGGACAGTATGATTTATTCTTGTCTAATATAAAGAGAAATAACATATTCCTTATTTTGTTCAAATGGGAGATGCAAAGCTTTATTTAAATCCCCCCCAGTATATGATGATTATAATAATGATGATAGTTTAAAATCGTATCCCGTGAAACCGTGATATTTTCTCAGACGATTATCATTCCGTGAAAATCTCATACCGTTACAACCCTACCCATCCCCAGTGGAAACTACGCCTCTGGTGTGTCTTATGCTAATTGCCAACTGTACCAACAATTTCCTTTTCTCATGGCTTGCCGACTAAAACAGGGTCCTATTTCAGTGGATGTATTTGCTGTCTGAGCTCAGGATATTGTGTTCTGAGTGAGAGAGCTGTAGTTTGCTTCACTTTTGGATCTGTTCCAGCGCAATATCGAAAGCCTTCCACTTTATACACTCTATCTGAACGCAGACCTTTTGCTCTGGGCCACAAACACCAATTGGAAACGTGCAGCTGCAGAACGATTTAGAGGGGTTGATAGAGTACTGGTCAGATTAAAGTATTGGCAGTGCTGGCACTAAGGAATCTGATAAATGGCAATAAAATGGAAATCCAGATTGAGAGGGGAACTGATATCATCAGCCCCAAAGGTGCAGGAAGGTCGATCGAAGGATATTTGCTCTGCTGGTTATTGCCTATGTTGCTGTTTTTGCGTTTGCATGTGTTGTATGTGTTTTTTGCACACACTGTCATTTTTGTGTTCTGTGACTTTTGTTTTTTACCAGGATCAGTAACAAAAGAAGGGCGATTTTTGTCAGCGTCTAACTGACTTTAATTATTCATAGTCATGTGTTAGAGGAAACAATGCATTATTTATTAGGCTGACATGGACAGTGAGCAAATTAAGACCAGGGGGAGAACAGGACAACACTGCAAACAAATTAAACCAGGAAAGCTAACTACCAAAATAATTGAATGGCACTAAACTAATATCCCAAAATGCTGCTGCACAGTATGTGTAGCTGTTTGTGGAGTTATTACAGTATGTTCATAGTGATCCCCAGTCCCAGTTGCTGATTATTTCTCTTTTCTCCCTATCTCTTCAGTTCTCCGGGATGATTTTCGACAGACCCCCAGTGATGTGGTTGTGGCAGCAGGAGAGCCGGCAGTGATGGAGTGCATCCCTCCACGGGGCCACCCAGAACCCACTATCTCCTGGAAGAGGAACAATGTGAAAGTGAACGACAAGGACGAGAGGATAACGGTGAATTTCTTTCGTCTTCTCACTTTTCATATTATTTTCCTATACATTTAAAACTATAGGTCAAATACATACCGTTCTTGCATTCATTAAAGAACCCTAAATATATACATATCACTGTTTATAGTTCACCCAAAAATGAAGAAACAAAGTCACCCACATCTTCGATGCCCTGAGGGTCAGCAGATCATTTTTTGGGTGAACTATCTCTTTAATGTTTTCAACACTGGTAATATTGTTTAAAACAAATGTTTCATGTATGAGTTATGGCTGCTGAAAAATCAGCTTGGCATCACAGAAATACATTACATTTTGACTTTCAACTTTTTACTGTTTTTGCTGCGTTTTTTATCAATTAAATGCAACATTGGTGAACACAAGAGACTCTTTTGAAATATTACAGACCTAAACCAACAGTAGTGAATACAACATTTTTTTTAAATCTTTTTTTTAGAAATGCATTTTATTTTTTATTCACTCTAGAATGAATCTCAGTTTCAATGTACTTTATTATCCATCTAATAATGTTCCCATACCACATGTGTTGGTATGGGAACATTTTGAAAATAAAGGAAGCAGTTATGAAAGTACATTACTCTTAAAGGAGTCAAACAAAGCCAATTTACCACTAGCTAATATGATTCTTTGGGGTCTTAATGGAAAGTTTGTAATATAGTTTGTTTTAAAATTTCTTAAAGATAGTTTTAAAAATGCTAATTTTACCCTGTCACAAACAGCTCTTTAGAAATCACTCTGTTCTGTGTACTTCCCCTTTAAATCTTCACAAGCTCCACTGACTCCGCCCCTATTTTCCGAGGCGCTCTCGGAGGATCTTTTTTTTTTGCCGTATTTATAGAGAAACTTGCTAATTAGCACATGATTAGGAAAGGCGATTTGCAAAGATTCATTAAAAGACATTATACTCACTGCTTCTGTAGGTGAGGCTGGATCATGAATGATTAGCACGAACATAAACGCATTTCAAGAGCGCGTTTCCCTTCAGAACCAAATGTAACATTAATCCTTTGTGTCTTCGGTCACGCTTGTCTTGCTTGTCTCTGTGTCTCGGTCTGATGACGGCTCACTCAGGGCGGATCTGAGGTAAGACACCAGTTCAGTCTGTGTGACACGCTGCTGTCAATCAACTATTGTGGGAGTGGCCTTCAATGCCTTCAATGCATTTGAGAATGGCTTGATTTCAGAAGGGGCAACTTATTTTTATTAAATTAAAAGAAAGCTAGTGGTGGATCTTTATCATTGTAGTGTGCATCCATTGCTATAAAAATGTTACAATGCTCTGCTACATTTCTCCAAATCTGGTGAAGCAACAAATTCATCTCAGATGGCTTGGAGAAAAGTTCATTTTTAGCACTAAACAACGGTCAAACTATGCGCATCAGGTCATGGGAAAACTAGTTTAGTTATCCAGTCGTGTTCCGAGTAAACCAAATAAATGTTTATTTTCTGATTAGCTTTTTTGCAATTATTCATGAACAGTTCTTCAAGTGCGTTTGTTCTTGAAAATGTGATCATTTCATTACGACTTTCCCAGCCACACTCGATAGTGATGTTAAGTTGTTTTTTTGATCTGGCTATCCTCATTCCTCATCACACAGAAAGCACATGCTTCGAATAAAGCCGTCCAATCCGCTCATGTCTGGTGGAATGACTTACATTTTTCTCTCTTTTCCCTTGCAGTGACACCGGAAAATACCAACAATCACCGATACCATCACCCACAAAGCAAAGGCTTTGATCAGACGAATTCTGGCTCGAGAGGAATACAAACCGCCCCGTTGGCTCTGGTCTCGATATGTGCGTTTGCGCTGTTGTCAGGGTAACGGCAGCCAACTGGGTCCAAACCCCAGTCTCAAGACTGCTTTTCACACTGTTTCTTAGAGAGAAAAGAAAATGTGCCAGCTTTTAAAACGTCGAGGGTGAAATTTCAGCGAGGAGATGGAAACGGATGGTAAAAAATGATGCATTGAGAACTGAGGATGAACTGAGAGAGGAAAAACTGTCCTTTCTTAAACCTTTTTAATCATCGAGTTTATAACAGGCTACTAAATACTTTGCCAACACTCTTCTGCCTTGAATACTGTCTTTTCTACAGGGTTCAGATTAAAATATTCAGAATTAATTTAATTCTTTAATGATGTAAATAAAATAAAAAAATAGTTGTGAGCTGAAATGAGCACTGCACGTATCAGCATTTTGTTTTTCTTGTTTTTTTTTCTGATAGAAATGATGCAATATTTTTGATGTCACATACTGCTTTATGAATACGTCTCGGTACCATGTACCTAAGTGACCTCTTTTTTTCTGCATTTTTAAATGTACTGTTGTTGTTTCTTTTCATCTGGCGTACGACGCACCTTAACAAAGTGTACAAAGATGAGTTGATTTACAATGTATTTATTCTTGGTTTCAGCGTGACATTAAACAGATTATGAAACTAAATATCTGCCACATGAAGTTGAATGCTGGGAAATATGATCACTTTTTAAATACAGCAACATTTTAGAGCAAGGTTTCAATTGTTAACATTACCCAACATGGTAACACTTTATAATGACTACACGCTATGATTCATTAGTTAAGCATTAGTAAATAGTCAGTTCATTCTTTATAAAGCATTGTTCCAACATGAATAGTCGTTAGTAAGCAGTTTATAAATACAGCTATAAATGGCTTGTTGTTGATTTCTAAGCATATCTAAATGTACAAAGAAGATTTAAAGGGCCAGTTATCTTCCTAACAGAAAAAAAATAAACAAACACAACACAGAAGGATACAGAACTATTAATTTCAAGATGCAAAAAATATAAAACTACACTTTTTTTTTAATGAAAATGAAGGTTTGTTTTTCAGTTCTCAAGTGTAGAGTTAAATGTGCTCTGTATCCCTCTGCGTTGTGTTTGTTTAACTTCTGTTTAGACTTTACATCTGCTTTATAAATGCTTTACAAGGTATAAATAGTCCTCACTTTAGATGAGCTCACAAAAACAGACGTCTGGAAACTACTAAATGCTTTATAACTACCTGACTTAATCATGAATTACAGCTGGAACAATTATTAAACGTTATATATATGCTCAAGAACAATGCGTTTATAGATGCACTTGTTAACTGTTTACTAATGCATAATAATGGTTTATAAAAGATGAAATAAATGCTTACTAATGCTTAACTAATCATTCATAATGTGCAGTTATTATAAAGTGTTACCCTAAAGGTAAACTAAAACCAAATAATATTTCTTCAGCCTTGAATCTTAAGGTTAATGTTAATTTCAGCATTAACTAATACATCAATCAAACAGTTTAACAGTTACCGTGCTGTGAACTAAGCTGAGCAATGAACAGTTTTATTTTTACTAACAACCACTGACAATAATTAATGCAATAAGATTATGTTAATGCTATTATTTATTAGTAATGGTAAAATTAAAGATAACTTGAACTTGTTATCTCACAATTCTGAGTTTGTCCTGTAGTTCTGAGTTTATGCAGTATCTTGCAGTCGTGAGTTTACTGTTATATTGATTGTATTTAACATAAGTTGATGCTCATTTTAAATGTTGTTCGTCAATAGTAACAAATAACAGTATATTTGAACCAAAGGCATGACTACTGAGAAACTTGGACAAAGTAAGGCACAGTATCAGGTCCTGCTGATTATTATTGTACGTAGAATATCATAAATATGTCACATTATGGAAGTAAAAGGTGTTGTTAATGTCGTTTCATCTTGACTATACCAGACTAAACGCATCATTTATCGTCACTCCAGACAGTTTTCTCCGGTGTTTGCCTACCGAACAATGCTGAAGGCTTTCGGTCTATGAAATGCACATCTTCCTCTTGTGTAAGGTAGTCCCAGAGCTGCAGGAGAAGATAAATACAGAGTTCTCTCACAGCTCTTTCTGACAATGAAAACTGTGCCCAAAATGGTCAACTGAGCTCATTAATATACTGCCAAATCTCAGGACGCTCAAGTTTTTTATCTTTTCTTGAAGAGCTTCAAAGGGCTCCTCAGAGGACTGTGAAAGATCTTTCCTTCTGAGTTTTTCGGGATCTTCAAATTACTTATGCACTCTGTGGCACTTCTGATGAAAAAAGCAGAAGACTCGTGACATACATTTTAAACCCTTCCCACATTTAGCCATTTTAATTTTTGCATTTTTCTTCACGAGGAACATATCCACCTCCAGTCTTACACATTTACAGAGACTTATCATCTTAAAGGGGTGTTTCTCCATGCTTTTTAAACCCATTCAATAACTTCAAAGCTGCACAAAATTTTTTTTTTTTTTTTTTTTTTTACTTTATTAACTCTCTGAGGTCGATGATCGCGCCGGTATGACCAGCTTCGTTTTTATCTTATCAGTGCAAAAGACACTAAAAATACTTTGTTATACTCTGTTATAAAGAAGTGTTATACACCTTTCGAATCTGTTAGGTGTCTACTTTTTTTGAGTGCACTCTCAGTAACAACAAAAGGATGTGCTTTTTTTTTTTAAATAAAGGAAATAAAAAGTGTGTGTTTTTTCTTGGTTCTCTCCGCAAACTGTTTTTAGAAATCTGTCACTAAAATGAAATGAAACTCTGTGAAAACATGACACACAGACATGAGAAATAGATCAATAGAAAGCTTGAAGTGTTTACTTTTAAATGCACTTCCTTCAGTAAAGATGTGCTATAAGATAACAGAAAAAATACAGCTGAAAGAAATAACTGAAAGGTACCCTAAAGAAAAGTATAGTATTTCAATTTATGCACTGCTGAAAAATAATATTATATCTAAAAATGGTCATATAATGTTAAATTCTAAAAATTAGTTATCCTAAAATATATTATATTATACATTCATTGTCCTATTTTACCAAGAATTAAAACTCAGTTAAATAAAATTAAGATTAGAAAATTATCATATAATGTTGAATTATAAAAAAAAAAAAAAAAAATCAATATTATATCATAAATAAAATATAATTTATTGTCCTGTTTAACCATTCTGGAAATTAATTGTAAACATTATAAAATTAATGTTAAAAAATCCAAATTATCCTTCAAAATTATTTTATTATATTATATTATTACATATTTTATTGATATTTCATAAACATATATTTCTCATTTGAACATATTTTATAACATTTCCATACCGAGATGAAGTATAATGATTTACAATATTTCTTCCTGTCTTTTATAACAGAATTAGAATTTTGCCTGATCTCTCCCTTTAACGGCAGCAGTCGTGGAGGCGTAATGCATGACTCAACAGAAATGAAGGATTAATTGCCATTATGCCTGAAAGTTGAGCCAAAGCAGCGGATTTCTGTCCTATGCTCAAGAATTAAGGTCAAACTGGAGGAGCTCGATAGGTTTAGACTCTTGCTCTTGTTTACGACAAACAACCGACGCTCACGACCCTAAACACTAGACGACACTTCCATGTGAGAAAATGCAGTTAAAGTGTGCTTATAAAATAAAACTGCTTTCACATGAATTTGAAGTCATAAGGAGGCGAGCGCGGCTATTGGGGGACTCTCCAGGGGCCTCAAACTCCAGGGCAGTAACAGCCCACCGCCTGCGTTTGTGTTGTATAATTCCCCATGTGTGCGTTTGATACATCTCTTCTCTGTCTGTCACTGATGTATCCGTGGAAAGACACTCAGCTTCAGTCTGCTTCCAGACCTCTGGGGGCTTTGCAGGTCTATTCCAGACGTCTCCAGCCCACCTGGTTGTCACATACATGCTGGATTGGTATGAGACGAACAGAATGGATTGGCCGTAACATTTTACCACTCTTTTCCATTTGTATTATTTTTTTTTCCTTAAACGCTTTCTCGGTATATCACTTACCATTTGTTTTACAGTATACCGGCATCTAGTGATCTCACTAACCAGTTTGATACAGTATTTTTATAGTAATGCTCAGTGATGTTACTAACCAAAATTTTTATTTGTTCATTAAAGTTTATTTTTATAGTGATGTTTGATGTGTTACTATCAAGTTGTTTTTCTAGTGATGTCGTTAACCAGTTGTTAATTTTTTTAATGACATTTAGTGATGTCACTATCATTATATATATATATATATATCACTTATATATTTAGTGATATTTTTTTCTATTACCGTTTATTTAAACTAAAGTTTAGTTTAGTAAGCTTGACATTGCTAACAGTTATTTTGTTTTGTTTTTAGTTCTAGTGACGTTTAGTGATACATTTGGTTTTTCTAGCATGATATGACTAACCGGTAGTTTTTTGTAGCACCTTCTAGTGATGCACTTACTAGCTGTATTTTGTGATGATGTCACTAACCACGTGTTTACAAGTTGTTTTTCTAGGCCTGTCTAGTGTTGTTGTTAACCAGTTATTTGTTTTTATAGTGACAATTAGTGTTGCCACTAACTAGTTGTTTATTTTTCTAGTGGTGTTTAATGACTTGTAATGCATTACCCCCCAACACTGTTCATTACTGAACATCACTAGAATAACAAGTAACATGAGTTACATAATAATATGACTTTTCCCAAGTAACTAGTAAAGTAAGGCAGTAACTTAATATAGTAATATAACTGAGTTACTTTTTCAAAAAATGGTTTACTTTCTTCTGTATTCTACTTTACAGATGTGAATTTACTTTTTCTTCAGCCTGAGGTTTATCTGTGACACTTTTTGGTGTGCTTTTACATCTGCTATGAATAGAACTTCTTATATTAAAAACAAGCACTTTAGCTCCGCCCATATTTAACTCTCTGAGGTCGACGGTCACGCCGACGTGATCGGGGTGTTTTTTTTATCTTATCAGTGCAAAAGACAATAAAAATACTCTTTGGTCACACAAGAAGGTTTTATACACCATTCAAATCTGTTACAGTAGGTGTCTACTTTTTTTTTGAGAACACTCTCAGTAATGCAACCCTAATGTATCCATAAAAAATAAGTAACATAATTAGTTACTTTTTTTGGGAGTAACGCAATATTGTCATGCATTACTTTAAAAGAAAAACTTTCCCCAACGCTGGTAATTCATCACTGTAATGATCACGGTTTGAGCGTTTGGATCCATATGCAGTAAAATGCTTGAAATGCCAGAAAACAAGCAGGGTCAAAACAACGGGCAAACGTGTACAGAGGAGATTAGACAAATAATAATCAATAATCAAGTCAATTATCAATAATACAGAGCAAGTGGGTCGAGGCAGGCAGAGAACAATCACACGAATGAGTACGAGAACGAGTCGAGGTCGAAGAAACAGGGAATCAAACAGATACATAACGCTTCACGGATAGCCTGTGCTGATCAACACTTAGCGACTGTCTGTGGGTGAATGTGTCATACAGTGAGTGTGAGTGGGTGTGGTGATGAGCGGCAGCTGGTGGTGATAATAACAAACTGTGAACAGGTGTGTGTGTGTGCAGTGCGTGATGGGATATGGAGTCCATAGAAAATGAGTCCAAGGGAAGTGAGGTGAAGCGGGTGCCCTCTAGTGGAGCTTCACTAACAATCACTAACCGGTTGGTTATTTTTCTAGTGACATTTAGTAATACTACTCTACAATCACTGAACAGTTGTTTATTTTAGTTATTTTGTGACTTTTGGTGATGCCACTAGCTGTTTATCTTTCTAGTGACATTTAGTGATGTTTACTTTTACAGTTATTTTTATAATTTTTTGGTGACGTTTAGTGATGTCACTAACTAGTATAGTTTGTTTTTCTAGTGGCGTAATTTAGTCATATATTTGTCCAGTGCTTTTTTTGGTTATGTTTCTCTAACATGTTTTTCTAGTGCTGTTTAGTGACGTCAAAAAAAACGTTTTTTTTTCTATTAACAATTAGCGATACCACTAACCAGTAGTTTATTTAATACTGTATTTTAGTAATGTATTTCTTCAGTGATTGTATTTTACTTTTTTAAACGGGTTGTTTTTCTAGTGCTGTTTACTGATGCCACTAACCAATTGTAGTTGTTGTTTTTTTCTAGTGCTGTCATTAACCAGTATATTTTTGTAGTCTTTGTAACCAGTAGTCTGTCTGGTAATGTGTCGCTAAATAGTTGTTTATTTTTCTAGTGACCCAGCAACCAGTTTTTTGTTTTTTTTTCTGTTTTACCTGGAGGTATTGAGTCTGGTTTTTGGAGCATGATAGCTGGTTTAACAGAGCAGCACACAGAGGATGTTGGGATATCAGAGTCAGAGAGAGAGAGTTTGTTTGATTGCCCTGCTGTGTGTGGATGAGACTCTTTTGGTTCGGTGTAGGAGTCGTGTCAGAAATGGCCAGTGCTCAGCCATGGCTGCTATCTCTCCCTGCTAAAATCGTCCTTGTCCTCCTGCGGTTCGGTAATCTCATGTTCCTCTTTGATCCTCCTCCTCTAGGTTGGGATTTTGTAGAGGTGTTTGTTTTGTTGTGCATTAGTTTCGGTCTGGTGGGTGTTGTCTTGTTGCACCTTTAAGAAAAAAGTCTGTTTTCCCTTTGTTTCTTGTTCCTGTGCTTTATTTCCACTTCTGTGCCAGAATGACCTGGAGCAGATATAAAGCTAAAAGAAAATTTAATTCAGCCCACAAACAGATGAAAACAACATTATTAAACAGCAGTTTTCATATTAAAGGTGTTAAATGAATATGAGACAAAAAAAGACACTTGAGACGCTGCAGTTGACAGTCATCACAAATAAATGTTATTAAATGTTTTTCAAAATGGTCTTTTTTGCACTTAATTTTAAAAAAATGTATGCGACGAGGAGATAGCATTTAATTGAATATAAATTAAGTAAATGTATTTAATACAAATATGAATTATAATAATAATACAAAACATAGTTTAATACAGACAGAGATGTAAGAAAAAGTGTATGTGCTTTTTCTGCATTTTGATGGAAGATTTAGCATTTATATTTATACATTTGACAGGCGCTGTTATCCAAATTGTGTTCAGCCCAGTCAGATTCTGTGTGTGTCCATTTGAATGATAATCTTTCACCTCTATTGCTTTTTTCATGGCTTTAGCGGTGCGCTTCCAACAAATTGGCTGCATTTAAGTTCCACATTTCATCAGAACACGGCAGTCAAAGTATCTTATAAAAGCTGCAAATTCAGGCCCATCCTTCAGAATTAGACGTGCTTTTGTTTGGCGATTATTAGCCCAAGTCGTTCCCTCTCGGCCGGAGCCACCAGCTGCTGGTTTCCTCAGGTGAGAGTGAATGAACAACAAGCCCATTAATATTGAGCCGTCTAGCTGTTGCTTCCCCACCGAGTTAAACGCTTCAATTTACCCATATGTACTGTATCTGCCCTATTAACTGACCTCATAGAATCCTTCATTTCAATTTTAAGATGAAAAAAAATTATAAAAAATACTGAAACATCAGTCCAGCTAGAATTGAAATACTAAAATTACTTTAGCTAAAAAATAATAATAACAATAATGAAAAAAAAAGAAAAGATATATATATATAATTGTCACGGTTCAGTGTAGACTTGGGCAGATGAAGACAGGAACAGGACTTTCTTGATGCAGTTTTAATAAACTCATGAACACAGGATACAGGCAG
>JAUCMU010000002.1:11159595-11184691 GCA_032275025.1 Enteromius treurensis | reverse complement strand
TATTTATTTATCTGATTTTATTTGGCCCATATTTCAAAGAGTTGGCACTGTCATCCATTTGATTTGTCCTCATAAAGCATGGTCAGTTTGGTGCTGGTAGAGGTATTATGTATAATTTAAATCCTTTCCTTAAATCTTCTCCCTGTCATACCACATTAGCATGCATCTGACACCTCCATTCTCTCAAAACTCCATGCTGTTTCTGTAATGTTTTTTTAACTGCTAATTATTTATCACAGCCCAAGGCTTTTACTGGCATATCGCTTCTTGTTGCTACATATTTTTAGAGTGAAATCTCTTGAGACAGTGTGTGTTTCAGTAACATCTCATTTTCCCCATATATATTCACAATCATATATAATCATTTTTGTATATTCAGAGAGATGGCTGTGGTATTACATAGCATGAAGTCAAAATTTCTGTCCTTGCATCAGCCCAGGTGAGAAATACAGTTAATAATGCAGGGGGAATAGGAAATTGCTATCATTACCCCTCCAGTTTGCTCTAAGGTCTCTCTAGACTAGTGTCCCAAGTTATAGCGACAAGGAATGTGTTTCAGATTTGACCTCTAGGGTCAGGGATATGGCTCTTGCTTGAGGACAGTGACCTCAGCAACCCCTGTGGCCAGGCTCCCTATTGGGCCTTGTTCTGTTTCAACATGCTTGTCGCCTCCAAGCTGTGATGCAGCCTACGCTCAATGACAGAGTGTACCAGAAAAAGCCAGCAGGCAGGCAAGGAGCCAATTGTAAACATTGATCTGAGACAGCTGCATTGATGCAGATTGCATCTTTCGGAGTGTTTTTGACTTTTGTAATGAAAGAGACTAAAGGAAATAGAAAAAAGAGAGACTAAGCCAGTGATGTTGTGAAATAAAAGAGTAATTTTGGCAGAATGGGAGACAAACAGAGTGTAGTTAGTTAAGCGCATTAGTAGTGAGGGTACAAACGCTATCAGCCCTTCAGCTTGATGAATTAGTGTGAAATTTAAGGTGAGTTAAAGGAGAAAGACCTTCCTGAGTATAAATGCGTGTTGTCAGTGCAGACGCATCACTCTAATCGTGTGTGAAACGCTAACAAAAAAAAATCGCATAGGACTGGCAAGGAGGATGAGAAATCAATTAGCCATTGAAGGTTAAAGGTGACAGCGTTTCACATTCACAGGCACCTGATAAAGGGCAATAGCACGGAAATAATCAATACCCATCAGCCCAGCTGAGCTCCGCCAACTGAAGGCCCATCATCAGTTTAATTTATATTCCACCCTCAATGCTAAAATTCCAAGCCCATCTATCAGGCCCCATCCTCGACTAATGTGGGAATTTGTTCCTTTAAAGGACATAACAGGTTTAGACACCGTCCAAAATGGAAGAATTGGAATCTATCTATCTATCTATTCGTACATTCATCCATCCATCCATCCACTCAACCATCCATACTGTATATCCATCGATTCGTCATCCGTCCATCCATCCATGCATCCACCCATTTGTTCATCCATCCTTTCGTCCGTCCATCCATCCATCCATCCAACCATTTGTTCATCCATCCTTTCGTCTGTCCATCCATCCATCCACCCATTTGTTCATCCATCCTTTCATCCATCCATCCATCCAGAAAATGTGTTGGGTCTGGGTTGAAACTGTTCAAGGCCTTGTGATGTTTCTAGGTAGAAAGATGGCTGCAGGACAGATAAGACCAGCAGATTAGCATCCATCACGAACAACCATTGATCAAACTCACACTAAGGGCAAGAACCAAGCAGCCGCGGCAGAAAGAAAGCCAACAAGGTCTCATCAAAGAGATTGAGAGAGAGAAAGTGAACGAGATGGAAGAATGGATCCGCTGAGAGATAGATGAGACAAACCCAGTGGCCACCCAATGATGCTCTTGGGAGTTTAAGAGGTCCTCTTTTATATCCAGACACTCATTAGTGGACAGAAAATGTACATTAGGCGGAAGAGGCCAAATTACTAATATCTAAATGTATATTTGCTCTCGATACACCCATATATCCCCCACAGGATAAGGGCTCTTGAGCACTGCATCAGATGTGCGATCATGTGCTTTAAAGTATCTCTGCAGGCACAGAGAAGAAAAGGTTTCCATAATAATTAAGCTCTTTATATCCATCTCTCTCTGCTCAGAAAGACCAGCACTGAAACCTCTGCCTTCAGTAATTATGTCTATTTGGTTATAACCGTACTTGAGTTTTCAAAAAGCCCTGCTTTGTGTCAAAACAGTTCTGGAATATGATGTGGATTAGTTTTGGTGGTGATTTTCAGAGCAAATCCTAACTGTTTATGGGTAAAAGTGTCAGCGTCGGTTTTGTAACACATATCCAGCTAGGGTTACTGTATGACCTTTGACTCAGTTTATACAGACTTCATAGCTGAGAGTGCTGTTTGCATAGTAATGACACTCTACACTAACCTTATCTTCTTGTGCAGAACTGGCACCATGTACAATTTCAGCTATGACAGCTTTACTGCATGCCACCAGCAGTACTAACAAACACACAGTTCTGCTCCATGGGAGACTCAAGTTTAGTCTAAACAAAACTCCAGACTGTGTAACTGTAGGATAGCCGGATCTTGGACGAGTTGTATATCATTCCAGAAGCGTATATAGACTCTATAGGGGCCTTGATTTGTTGTATGTGTGGATCTGCAGCTTTATACGTTTCTTTTCTCCTCTTCAGTTCCTCCTCAGATCGTGGTGCGTCCGCGGGATCAGATCTCTGCCCAAGGCCGTACTGTCACCTTTCTTTGTGGAACGAAGGGAAATCCCCCTCCTGCTGTGTTCTGGCAGAAGGAAGGCAGTCAGGTAAGAGAAAACAGCACACAGATGCACGCCGGGGAACCCTTACAGTGTCAGTGTCAAAACACATCAAGGTATGTGGCGGATGCTTTCATTGTGCTTGCTTAAAGAAAGGGTCCAAAACTGTGACTGAGTATATTAGTAAAATAAATAAAAAAATAAATATGTGACCAGAGTGACCAAATTCTTTTTGAGGTCACTCAATATGTGTTGTCATGCAAGATGTTAGCAGACCTGGATCTGTGAGTGACACATCTAAGATTGTGAGTGGGAACGCAAGTCTAGTGCCTATATAGGCTGGGAATCTGGTGGATTTATTTTTCATTATCTATCTGATCTCACCTGGAGGATGAGTTTCTCAAGAAGCACTTTTGCTCTGAAAACAAATTTTGTCACTTTTTGAATCAAACGTGTTGTCACTTGTAGTCATGTGTTTGCTAACATGACATATGATTACACACTGATCATGCATAACTGGCTCTCAAAATCAAATCAAAAGCATAAAAAATGCATTTTATGAATAGATGGATTGATAGATAGATAGATGAATAAATATTCAAATAATTATTATTAATAATAGTATTATTAACTAAGTACTTTAATTTTTGTAAAATAATATTACAAAAATAATTATTGTTTTTAATTAAATATAAGCTGAGCATTTTAGCTTTGGCTTTCATGATTATAAGAAGCAAGAGCCACACAGGTTTTTTTTTTTTAATCAGTCCAACGAGTTTCAGGAGAGTCAAAGAGACAAAGAGAAAGAAATAGAGGGAGGATGCCTTGCAGCCAGTTTTGGATGCTGGTGACAGGCCATTCACCAGGTTTGAAGGAACTCTGGGATTTCTTCAGGAGCTTGTTCACGTTTGTGTCTCCTCATTCGGTCAAAGGAGGATAGAACATGTCCCTGGGCCCAGCTAGATAACACGCTCATGTCTCTATTAATAAAGCACAGCAGTAGAAATGAAGATATAAGCCTCTGGTTGTTCTAAAACACTCAGAGGAAGGAAGCCAGTTCTCATATCCCTCCCTCCACCCTTACTTAGATCCCCTCATTTTTTTTTTTTGTCGAGCAGAGAGTGTCATAGGCCAGAGGTGATCAAATATCCGCTGCACGCCGGGCCCTGAACTCTTCTCCGGTTAATCTCTCATCTATTCTTTGTTTTTTTCTGTCTGTGTATGTGTGGCCGATCTTTGAGGTCAGTAGATGTAGAACAGAACTGAGGATGAGGGTCTGGTCAGTGCCAGAGGGCTGGGGTGAGCGGGTCACTGGATTATCCCCAAAAATGAAACAGTGACACACACACGGCCAAGTAGGAACAATAGGGCAGCTGTCAGTGTTGCAGTCTCATGCTAAAGGAGGAAGACTCCTTAAAATCCTTCGGCCTTGTCTTTTGTGTGTTTGGCATTTTTCCTGACCCCCTCTTTCTTAAACACCAGCTGAGATAGCGCAGCTATTGTTCGGCCGTGAATCTCAGCGGTCAACTAAATTTATACCCGAGTATCACACTGAATGCACAGTGATGTTCTATTAATGTAAATGCAAATCAGCCATTTCATCCAAGCTCTTAAATCTAAGTGATTGTGATGAGTCATAAATTATATCAGCAGACTGATTAACCCATATCCTTTTTTAATATATTTGCAATTTGTGTCAGTCACAAACAGTAATGCAACATGCATAAACTGATAAAGCAGTGTGTCACAAGAGGCTGAATGTGAAAAACAGATTTTGGATACGATTAATCATTTGACGGCACTAGTTTATAATATTTAATGTAATCTTAATCTTACACATTTTAATTAATTGTATTATACATGTACACTAATATTAATTAACTGTACGGTGTTAATTATAATAGTCAAAATGTGCCTATTTATAGTTGGTGCATTAATATAGAGTTTCACTGATGTGTGCTGGCAATGAATACGTTTTATAAAGGTCGTTTGTGAGTTAAGGTATTTCTGAGTTATCTGAGCTATATAGCCAAAAAAGCATCAATTTAAATTGTAATTTATCACATTTAGTCTTTAATAGTGTTCAACAGTGTTTGTTTGGTTCGAACAGGTCCTGCTGTTTCCCAGTCAGCCACCTTCACAGTCAGGCCGTTTTTCCGTGTCGTTAAGCGGAGAGCTGACCATTACAGATGTGCACAGCGAGGATTCTGGGTACTACATCTGCCAGGCCATCAGTGTGGCAGGCAGCATCTTGACCAAAGCCCTGCTGGAGGTGGAAAGCAGTGAGTAAATACAGACTACCTTTTGACACACACACATACAGTTGCCCTTTCATACACCCCCTAACGGCTCCTTCAAACACCGGCGCTCGGGTTGATATTTTAATATCAATCTAACTACATTAAAGCTCCAGAACTGTACATGTAATTGAATTGCTTGTGTGAGGCCTTATCACAAAGATTTGACTAATATTTTTGTTTGCATTTGAACAAATTGCCGCTTCGCCCCGTCGCAGCCTTTTTGCTTTAAACCAAAATAAATTAAATCTTCAAAGCCGCCCCAAATTAAAATTTCTGCTTCTGCAAATGAGGGAACAGCAGGAAGCTCTGGAGACGTAATCAGAAAGGACAGGGCACAATCGAGCTATGCAAATAACCCTAGGAACATATGCCGCCTCCGTCATGCTCCTCGGTAACAGGATAAACTGTTTATGTGTACTCCACGTGTGTGCTCGTGTACCAAACTGAGTCTAGGCACATCACATGAAAACCCTTAGCCAAGAGTCCAATATCTGCACAATCCGATGTATAAAATATAATCGCATTTCCCAGAAATCCCTATACCTGCTGTGGCCTCTAAAGACGACGTCCCTGGCAGGTTGGCATCATCTGAGTGATGTAGGCTGTAATGTACTTACCTGATAAATGATGAAATGATATATGGAAGGACATATGTATGTGCAGCGCAGGGTCATTTCACCCAAGGATGGTTCTGTTGCCTGTGAATTTCATATCATGTAGAAACACAACTCGGTTATGTTGGAGCAATACTGCCCTCGTTGTCTTTCTGACCTTATGGTCTTTTCTTTTTCTTACCGCAGTGGAGGGAAAATGTCAGAGATGCAGGCTGGCTTTCCCAGGTCCTTGTTTTTTTCAAATGAGAATGCTAAAGTAACCAAATTGTCAATTATTTATCTGTGGACTTTTCTCCTCGCTTAGGTCAATAGACAGTAGGTTTTGCAGCTCTAGTCAAACAAATAATAAATTATTCATGGAAACACGGCCGTGTTAAGCCATCACATTGGTCTATAGAAGGAGATGCAGCTGAACGAGAGGAAATGGAAGAATAAATTGTAGAAGAATGCAGGCGACTGTAATTATTCCAGTGTGCTATGTTGAAATGTAGCTTCATGCATTTTACATGCTAAATTGCTGCATACCTTTTTAACTTGGAAGAAATTCACCCGTGTAGAAAAGTGCAGTAAAATGTCATTTTTTTCACTTAATGCTGTAAGAAGTATATGTACACAGTCACATAAATATACTGAGACAGTGGAAAAAATCTTACATAAATGTTCGTAGGTCTGAGATCTCAAGTAGCGATGTGTAATCCCACATCCATCTTTAAAACTGAGCACAGCCTAAGTCTGAACACCTCTACCGCTGACGATTTCTTTAAAACGACATAATCTTCTTGGGGAAATTTTGTGTGTTTAATAACATGCAGCTTTAGAGTGCATCCATCTTTACCGGTTATTGACCCATAAATGTTGTACAGCAAGCTTAAAAGCACAGAACAATTTTATTATAAAAAAAACACAGCCTGCTAAAGGTGTTAAAATGCGTTTGGCTTAGTTCCACTATGCAATAACATTAAACATTCGTTTCAAAAAAGAGCACCACAACTCAATCAAATTATATCCAGAGGCCTGTGTCATTGGTTTAATTAAAATCATAAGAATGACTGATCTTTTTTTGTTTGGCAGGCTGTAAATATTCAAAAACAAATGGCCAGTTTTTCTATCCATTCATTTTACCATTTGCTGAACGTTTCAGTGCACAGATGAATTTGGCACTGGATATTTAATACTTTTTTTAGTAACTGTATTTGTTTTTGTCATTATATCTCATAGTGCATGCTGATTTTGTAATTTAACATCTTGTTACACTCACAATCTCAATTAGCATAATTCGTAGTGTGTCTTTTTCAACGATCTCTTGTGTGTAATTTGAACGAGGTGGGTGATATGGTAGTGTTACATGCAAATTTGGTTCTTGTGGCCCACGCCTCTCTCATTCTCTTCACCCTTAGCCCCATCTGACCGGATCCCTCCCATCATCCGCCAAGGACCAGCCAACCAGACGCTCGCTCCGGGCACCACAGCCCAACTGCAGTGCCACGTGATGGGCAACCCTCTTCCAAGCATCCAATGGGAGCGTGACGGCCAGAGAATCCTGGGCAACGACGAGCGCATTAGCTTAATGGAAAACGGCACTTTACAAATCACAGCCCTGCAGGTACTTCAGTCAAGATAGTGTTTAAGAGTGCTCACAAGGGTCTGTTTTTCAGCGTCTATGGCTTTTATTTTGTAAAATGCTAATGCCCACAGGATATTAACATATGTTCCTCCCCCCGAATCGAGCCCTCTTCAATGCATGTCTCTTTTCGATGACAGACACCATATGCTATCATACAATATTCCATATGAATAGTTTTCATTTGCCATGCATTTCAGACTCACCGATGTGACGTTTAGACACAGACGATTGCTGTAAAATGTCATTACCTCTATCCGATCAATGGCGGGGGCATAAAACGCGCAATCGAGTTTACAGCAAACAGGCAGTCTTAATTAGCAGATCGATTTTAATACTTGCTCCGTGGACGATTTCGGGGTGACCCAGCCGCTCATGCGAGAGTTGTGCACTGCGATAAAACCGGTAATTATGATTGTAATGGGAGTGTGTGGTATCGTTAGTGTTAGCGCATGCTAGCCTAATGAAATCCATTCCTCAAGGCCTCAGGGGTGTGTGCGATTGCAGGTTTCACCTGAGGTCACGGCACTGCCGTGAACAGACTTGATGCGTTAATTGATTGTGCCCGGGAATGATTAAGAGTCACTCATGCCTTAATTAAATGCTCATTCCGGGATATAGAAAGGTGGCGAGGCTAGCAATCTTTATGTGCTACTCTCAGCAACCTTGTGCTCTCTGCAATGTTTGCATCACATTAAACCTGCCCTTGATATTCTGTGCAGCGACAGCTCACGCCAAACATTTGTGCGAATTAAAGTAGCAGCTTCGTTTAATCAGTGAGAATTTAAGCTTTTGTGTTGAGTTTTGTTTATTTGGCTTGTTAAACGTTGCATGCTTTGTTCAGATGGGCATGTTTGGCCCTGTCTTCTCTGGTCTGGTGCTTTCGTTGGCCCCCTTTTAGTCCACGATTACCCCGGCATGATGGGAGAGCACAAGGGGGCATGGAGACTGGGGTTTGCACAGATGGTAGCGTGTGAGTGTGTGAGGGAAGAGAGAGGGTAAAGGAGAGCGCTGTGAAAAGGTGCCATTATACCGGGAGAATGGCCAGAAACTGCCTGCTCTCAACTGTGCCAGGGGAGTGAGGAAACAGAAATGTGTGTGTGTCTGTTGGATTGAGAAAAACTAATGGATTGGAATAGTTCACCCTAAAATTCTGTCATTATTTATTCTCCCGCACATTGTTCCAAACCTCTATGGGGTTTTTTTGTTGGAAAGGGAGATTTTTTTTTTAAGAATATCCTGGGCCAGTATGTTTAGTATGATGAAAAGTGAATGAGGGTAGGGCTGTTAAGCTCTAAAATGACAAAAGCAAAGGGATAAAAGCGTATTATATGACTTGTGCACAACATTTCAAGTCTTCTGGTGCCATATGATACAGTAGCTTTGTCTAAAGAACAGACACATTTTTTTTAATTATTTATTTATTTATATGCTATTTATGAATATTTTGTATGAACTTTTATTTGTTCAGTTTTCAGGGTTTTTTTATTTTATTTTTTATTTATATTAATTTATATTTAGTTTTTTCTGTTTGAACTGTTTTGATTTATTTATTGTAGTTTAGGTTTAAGTTTTAGTTGTAATTTCATAAATATATATATTTTGTTTTAAATTGCAATAAATTTGATTTTACAATTGCTCATCTTTATAAGAGTTCATGAAAGTAGTGGTGTATGATACATAAATTATTCTTTTGAATTAGTGCTGACAAATGATTAATTGTGATTGATAAATAATAATTAATTATTTTGTAATTTTTATAAATGTATATATAAATACACACATATTCAGTATATATTTAGAAAATATTTACATGTATATAATTATATTCATATAATTTATATTATATATAAATACATTTAATATATAAACAGTGCATATTTTTCTTAAATATATGCATGCGTGTGTGCATTTATATATAGATAATAATTATACACAGCACGCACACAAAAAACTAAACCTTTATTTTGGATGTGATTAGTTGTTCGACAGCACTATTTAAAATCAAATCTTTTCAGTGAATCCGGTGATTGAGTTCACAAAATGTTTCTTTGAATCAACTAATAACGAATCAAAAGAATCGTTTACAAATCTTGTTCTCAAGTTAAACTGATTGAACTGCGCACTTCAGGGAAGAATGATCAGGCGACTTGTATTTCAGTCTGTGTAACTTCAAAAGACTTGAAATATAACACAAGTCATGGTGCTTTAGAGTTCTTTTTGAACTTGAAAGCCTCAGTTTTCGTTCAAAGTAATTGCATGGAAAAGAGCGACCGGCATGTTTTTCAAAATAGCATCTTTTGTGTTCCACAGAAGTCAGTCAGTCAGTCAGTCATACAGGTTTAGAATGACATGAGGGTGAGTAAATGATTCCAGACGTTTCATGCATAGCTGAACTATCCCTTTAAATAAGTAGAGGATGCAAATGCATATTATCAAAATATTTATCTCCCCATTTCCTTTTCCGCTCATGCATTTTTAAGTGTGTGTTTAGCGCTGAGCCCAGAGCTGCCATCCGTGATTAATCAGTCGATGCCCAGTTGCTTACCTCTCTAAGCTCTTTCAGTTTTCCACCAATAACTACCCAGCACAGCTGAGGTCTAACCAATGAGGTTATCCACTAAAAAAGGAAGAGGTCACAGAGAAAACTGTTTCTACACCTTGTTTTCGCTCTCCTCCTCCTCCCAAGAGATACATAAGTGACCAAAATAACACTCTCAACAACACACTCCCGTACTGCCTGAGGATACAAAGCTACTTTTCAGTACACCGGTTGAGTTTCAGTCAAGACTTTTTTTGGCTTTTCTTCTAGTATCTGCTGTTTACGTCAGCTGCTGTTTAATTCATGCTTACACGCATTATATACACTACATAAAAATGAGATTGAGACGAAACAGACACATCAAGATCATGGTGTGTAGATGTATGCGTGCATCACCGATGAGTCAAATCCTCAGACGTGTCATTGGTGCCCCTGAGCTGTCAGCACTATTAGATCGCTGTCATGGAGAGAGAGAAAGAGAAAAGCTTTACTACATCTCTCACTGTCGTAAGCAATTTCTGCCTGACTTCTCCCCTCGGCCCTGTGGTAAAAATTTAATGCCCCTCGCCCTCCCCACCGCTCGCCAATTTGTCTTTGTATTTCCTTTTTCTTTCTGCACATTCAGTACACCCATGCTAACTCAGATGCTAGACACAAATATCTTAAATCATACTGACAGATGAAAATTCACTTGGGGTTTCCACGATGGAAAGATTTCTAAATTTCCGGAGACACTAGTATGAAAACAATCTCAAGTTCTGATGGATTCTGCTGATTAAACTCTTCAGCATGGTTCGCGATTTTAAAGTGTTTAATGAGTCTGTATACACTAGCATTCAAAAGTTTGAAGTCGGTAAGATTTATTAATCTATTTATGGATGCCTTACATTTATTAAAAAGTCACAACAAATATCATGTGACACTGAAGACTGGAGTGATGGAGGATGAAAATGTTTAGATATATTAGAATAGAACATGTATATGATATTGTAATACGCATAGAAGTCCATAATAAACACAAATATTGACACTCTATTGTTATCAGATTTAAATATTTTCAAACTTTTCATTGTTGAATGGATCACACTTATTTGTAATACAACTTGTCAACTAAACTGAGTGTGTTTTTTTTTAATGCATGTGTCACAGCGCACTCTGGGGCTTCATTCTTTGTGAAAAATACAGTTTATAGTTTGCCTGTTATAGAAGTAATTATTTTGTCTCTACATTGGGTACATGCATACGATGCTATAAAAGATACACCAAAATACGAGCTCATGTGGTTGCACAACAGCACATTATTGCCTTCCTGTCGCTAACTTCAATAGTAATAGGAACAAATAACTGTTGATCCTGTATTACTGTGAAATAATAGGCAATTTCGAGGAATTTGTGCTCATTTGTCAAGATTTCCAGACTGCTCCTAGCGGAGTGAGGCAATGCATTGTGCTCGAGTTTATCCATACAAATGCTGACCCTGAGCCTGCTGTTGCTAGGAAACGGACTCCGGGGCCTACACCTGTGTTGCCTCCAGTTTGAGTGGAGAGACGAGCTGGAGTGGTGTACTCACAGTAAAAGGTAAAAAAATAAATAAATACAAATACGCACACAAGTGCTCCATCATCACCTTTATGTGTCATTATCCTTGACAAACTGCATCATATCATCTTCAAACTGAGGAAGCCGCTTCCGTTGCAAGCTTGCTCTGTAGATAGTGCCTGTTCAATATTGATCTCTGTTATAATGTCCTTTAAATCTAGACTAGAAACACAAGTATTTTATGATAGACTCTGTTCTGAGAAACAGAGCCATAGCTCACAGAACGATAACTTGGATGGCATGGTAATATCTTTATCTTTACAGAGAGTGGCGGCCTCTCAGCACCCCCGGTTTCAGAGCCCTACCAGCTGCCCGGTCCACCCCAGAAGCCCGTCGTAACTGATGTGACCCGTAACAGCGTGACCCTTACCTGGCAACCAAACGCACATGAAGGCGGAGCGGCTGTCACCTCTTACATCATTGAGGCTTTCAGGTGAGCTGGCAGACGTCTCCATTCTGCTGCCTTCCTGTTTGTTTTCCTTCCTAGGCAAGATAATATTGTTTCTTTCCAGAGGCTACTACAGGGGTCTATTCTTTATTTTTTATTAATTCACTGTCACTGTCTTAGCGTCGCTGGTCAGCCGTGACAAACGGGGTAATACCACCGCGTGGCTGCCCCGTCCCTGACCCCTTCCCCCCGCTCTACTGCTCCTCACAGTCATGCGAGGGCAGCTCCATCCTGCGCTTACATATCACATCCTGCCTCCTACAAGAATCACTCCCCTCAGGCGGCAACCTACTGCCAGAGAGATCTAAATTAATAGCAACTGTATTGGTGTTCTACAATTGAATTTCAGACACGGACTGGAGAACTATATAGTTTTATGAATTGTTTAATTATTTTATACGTTTAGGTTTCTTGTGGCAGTTTAGCAAATTAGCTTTACTTGACTGTTTTCTGTCCTCTTATTAAGTGGGTTGCAACAGTGCCTGTTATTTAAATGGCCTCTGTTTTGATTAGCTAACCTCTGCATACTCATTAGGGTAGGTTTTTGAGCATATGGTTTTGTATGGAAGCCCATTTCAGCCACTGAATTAAAATTTTTCTTTTCTTGTGACTGTAAATAATCCAGACATTTTCTCAGAATTGCATGATAAACTCGCTTATGTGAGTTATAAAGTCAGAATTGTGAGACATTATTCAGAGTTGCAATTCAGATTTTTTCCCCCCTCACAATTCTGACTTTTTTTATTCTGTTAAAATTTTTTGCTGTTCAAATCTCACATTATTATTATTATTTTTTTTTCAGAATTGACAGTTTATATTTTCCAATTAGGCCTTTTAAACTTGCAGAAAAGTCTGAGAAAAAAAGTTTTGCAAAGAATCGCAAGATGTAAATTGCAACTGCGAAACAAAATGTCAAAATAAAACATTTTTATTTAATTTATTTTAACATAGTTTTTATAAATGTGCTTCAATGTGTGTGACAGTCATGTCAAAAATAATGGTTTCGGAACAATTGCAGCAGTGAGATTATTTAAAAAAAGAAGCTTTTTCTTGGTAAAACTGAATAGAAATATTTAAAAAATAATATATATATATATATATTTATATAAAAGGGGGAAGTCATTAGATTAATTGTGCTTATTTTATTCTCTTGGCATTTCTAATATAGTAAGATACATAAATTAAATATCTTCCTTTTTTAATTTTGTGAAATTAGTAAAAAACATGCTTTTAATTATTTTGTCAGTAAAACATGGGTACTATTTATTTGATAATTAATTGCTTTAATATTATACATTTTGTTCATTAGTAAGTTGTATAACTTAATACCGTTTAAATGGGTTTGTATTGCAAAAAAAACAAGCTTTTTATGTTATAAAATACAGGTATCATCATTTTTGGGTGTCTATGGCATCAATAAATTAATAAATAAATAGAAATCATTGCACTTGCTGTTTTAGGGTATGTTCCATCAACAAGAGGTCTGTTCGTAGAAGCATAGCTTGAGAAGTATTTTCACTTTGATGGCTGAGGGTCTCAGTATGACATGCTAATGAATTCAAATGTAGTCCATACAGACACTTCTTTATGCTATTGTAGGTTGGCTGAAATTGGGCTACCTCTAATTACAGAACCAAGGTCCTGCGGTCCTTAGAGGGAGGGCAGTCAGCGAACGGGCTGTTCGGCAACGGAGATGTAGAGAGCCACACACACGCACACATTTTCATTCTTTCTCTATTTCATATACACACACTATGTCTCTGTCCTCTCCCTTGCCCCCCTGGGTAACAGTTAGCATGGCCCCACATCCTTAAAATTGATTCTTTATAGAGTGCTGTGGGGCTGAAAGGGGTGTTCGCTATAAAATTTCCTTCCCTGAGGTGCTGTGGACCACGGAGCGCTGGTAAAGGAAGATGGAGAACAAGTTAGGGATGAAAAAAAGAACTGAGATTGCGGATGAGGAGGATTTAGGCTTTCGACACCTCGATATGCAGGAAGAAAAAAAAAAGAAAAGGTTTATGCTGTGGCCCACTTTTGAAATATATGCAGGTGTTTATAAGAGTCCAATCACGGTCCTGCTGGAGAAAAGGGAATTGTCTGCACCTCAGCCTTTCCCGGTTTCTTCCATCCCAGCTGATAGCAAAGTGACCTTGGATTTATCGCTCCTATCGGTGGCCCGCTGAAGGAATATTTACGAGGTGCCCAGCATTTATGGCTTGGCCTAATTGTGCAGTTCGGTCTTTTATTGGCTTTGTGTCTGCGGCAGGAGTTGCCACCGGGGAAAAATAAACCTTGAACACACCGCACGTGGCCGCTGCTCTAAACAAGGATGATGGTTAACCACAGACAAGTGAAGAGGAATATCCCAAAGCCTTCTGGCACAGACAGATGTCTGTGCTTAACGTTCATTGTTTGTCAGATGGGGATGCATGTTGTTATGAATCTTGCCCACCTGTATGCCACATCTGAGTAGCTCTCTTGGTTCTCATTAAGTCAAGTTCATATTCCTCTATGCTTAGGTGTGATCTGCATGCCAATAAAAAGCAGTGTTCTTAAATTCTGGACCCTGAACAGCCAATGTTTTCAGTTTACATTTAATAAAATCTCAGTTCGGTATCCGAGGTGTTATTTATTTATTATATGCACTGCATTATGACAAGCCCAGTCTGTGCCGTAAATAAATCTATCACCGCAGAGATCTTTTTCTAGTCACGCCACGCACTGTCAAGCCAAAGGCTACAAGAATAGCATCACAGAAGAGCTGGGTCATTAAACAGACACATGTAATGACAATCAAACGAGTGCAGATAAACATCTATGACATTGACTTTGCTGCTAAACCCTCTTCTCTCTAATGCCATGCAACAGCTTCAGGACAAATGTAGGACAAAAGATTGGCGTATTGATGTTTTATTCAGATTGAGCTCTATGAATCTGCTGGTTTTGATATTGTAGAGCGTAAATAAATAAATGTATGGAACTAAGGTTTATGTAAATGTGATGGATAATTGATGTAGTAATACAATTTCTATAATCTTTCTATTTTTTTCAGCCAATCAGCAGGCAGTACTTGGCAGACGGTTGCAGATTTTGTGAAGCTGGAGAAGCACACGGTCACTGGACTGTCACCGAATACCATTTACCTCTTCATTGTGAGGGCAGTCAACGCTTACGGCCTGAGTGACCCCAGCCCCATCTCAGAACCCGTACGCACACAAGGTCTGTACGCTGGAGACCAATCAATTTTATGACCTTTTTAATAGAGATCTTTAAAAATGTGTGAATGTGTAATACAAATTATATGTTGTATAACAAATTACCAGTGCCTGTTTTTACAGATTATATAATCAGTTCCTTTTAATGTGGATTGGATCTAATAATGAAAACATATTTTGCACCAAAAGCAGAAAAACCGTATTAAATACCTATTTTGTGTGAAAATCCTAAACAGTGTTTTTTTTTTTTTTTTAACGTTTATATTTATTCCAAAATAATTTTTCAAGGCAGTTACAATTTAACAATACATTTTATTTGTGAAATTATGTTTATTCTTAATAAACTTTTTTTTTATTTTTTATAATTTTTTATTCTTTTTAATAATTTTTAATAATTAGCTCTTAACTACTTTTGGATTTTTCAGATCTTTAGTCTTAATTATATTTTAATCTGATTTAATTTTAATTGAAAATGTAAAAATCAAATCATGTAGAATGTAAAATACCATAAAACATTTAACATTTAAAAAAATAAATAAAGAGGTTGATAGATAGATGATAAATAGATAGGCTGACTTTATTAATCCCTAAGGATACAATAAATAAAAATATTAAAAAAAATATTAAATACATAAATAACATAATTACAATATACAATTAAAATCCAAATTGATTATACAAAATAATAGCTGTTGGTAAAAAATACTTTGCATTTCGTTTCTTGTAACTAAATTAATTTTAAGCTAAAAGAACTTTATAAATTGTTTATAAGGTTTTTCCATATTACCTTAATTTTTCACATGAAATAATGCCACAAAGTGAACTTGATTATCTTTAATCAAAATAAAATGCTTAATTTATTTTTTATTTTTTGCTGTTATTTGACCTATTTTACATTGATTACTTTGACAGTTTCTTGGTGTATTCTATATTCATATAGACACACAATTTGATCATGTTAATATTGGATGTTACTTGTTGTCTTTTGCAGATGTGAGTCCTACAGGTCAAGGTGTGGACCATCGACAGGTGCAGAGGGAGCTGGGAGAGATGGCTGTGCAGCTTCACGAACCAGCGTTGTTGACGGCATCCAGAGTGAAGATCAGCTGGAACGTGAGTGCCGCTAATATCTGGCCTCCAAATCAGCCCCTCGTCGGCCTTATGATTCTCCTGCCAGCTCACCTTATCTCATTTCTCTGTCTCGCTTTCCCTCTTTCCATCTGTCAGGTCGATCGTCAGTCTCAGTACATCCAGGGTTATCGTTTGCTTTATCGTCCTGTCGGCGGCTCCTGGTCCCAACAGGAAGTGAAAGCTGCAACAGAGCGTAGCGCTGTCATCGCTAACCTGCTGAAAGGCACGGAGTACGAGATTAAAATACGACCCTACTTTAACGAGTTCCAGGGAATGGACAGCCGCCCGCTAACGTTTCGCACGCCAGAGGAGGGTGAGATATCTGCAACTCTTTCAGTTTCCATTTGATGCACTTCAATTTCATTTTGTTCTAATCAATTCAATTCGGGTTCATTCAGCCCAGCCCGACTCAATTCTATTCTGTTGTACATAATATGAAGATGAATCGCTTCTCTCAAGCAAATAAAATTATGGAGGGGGCTAATGTAGATTTACTATTTAGGACACTCACTTTTCAAAATGTTATTTTAATTGAATTCTCTTCCAGTTCCCAGTGCCCCCCCTCGTGCTGTAACCGTGGCAACAGTCAAGCTCAGCAACAGCTCAAGCATTAGTGTTTCATGGCAGCCTCCTCCCACTGAGATGCAAAATGGAGTCATCCAAGAGTATAAGGTATATTTTAGATTGCAAAAGTCAGTCAACAAAACAAACTTAGTATATCCTAACCAATTTAATATTTATTCTAGCTACTTATTTCAAGTTTGTCATGTAATGTTTTTTAGCATTTGATTTTTATTTCCAAAATAACATATCAAGGCAGTAACAATTTAAACAATATGTTTTATTTGTAACTTATGTTCAGCTATTCTTTACCTTTTAACTACTTTTGCATTTTTCATCAGTCATCAAAGCTTGGAAAATATTGTCACACTGAGATTTACCTTAAATTCCATAGCGCAGATCATTTTTCCATGCCATTTATATTCCTTATTATCTTGATGTAACGTAAGTAAAGTGGTTATATCTATGTATGCGAGTTGTTAACTTTTTAAATTACTATTAATTAAAGCAATTTGGAGTAATATATATTTAGCATATAAAATGCTGGATGGAAATGCCAAGATGCGTATAAATAAAAAAAAAAAAAAAGTATGTTATTAAATTATGTAGTGCTGTGCAATGATTATTTGCAATTAATCCAAAATAAAAGTTTTTGTTTATGTGATATATGTGTGTGTACAGTGTATATTTATGTATATATAAAGACACACACATACAGTATATATTTAGAAAATATTTGCATGGGATTTACATGAATATATTTATATTAATATAATTGATATCTAAATGTATTTCATATATAAACAAGATATTTTAAAAATATAAAATATTTACATTTTTAAATATATACATGCATGGTTGTGTGTTCAGATGTATAAAATAAATATAAACACCATACACACATATATTATTTATACAAAACCTTTCTTTTTTATGCACTAATCAAGATTAATCATTTCCCAGCACTAGTTTCATGCAATATTCCAATCGTGCACACAGCTGTAGTTTGTAATAGATGAAACTATAGCTACACCATTATATTGTTTATTCAGACTGGTTCATGAATGTGGAATGCGTACAAACAGAAGAGGTGGGATTTGTAGCATGAACCAATCACAACCAACCATAACCATATATCGTGATGGAGGCATTGTTTCTCAATTACCCCCCAGCCGACTAATTGCTTGCTATAGGGGATCTGTTAAAACTCAGTGGGCTCAGGGGAGGTGAGAGAGGTGTGGACTTTCTTGTTGTCTTTCTGCAAATGGTCAAGGACCAGGTTAGGACACTTTTTATCTCTTTTCAGGTTTGGTGTCTGGGTAACGACTCTCAGACACGCTACCACATCAATCAGACAGTGGATGGAAGCGTGCTGACAACTTTATTAAAGGGGCTTCTACCTGGCGTGTTGTACCAGGTGGAGGTGGCAGCAGTGACCAGCGCAGGAGTGGGCACACACAGCCAGCCCGTATCTGTGCTAATCAGTGAGTGCTCAATGAAAAACCAGCGTGACTATTAAAAACTAAAAGAATTAAACAGTAGAGTGATGGACTTGTGGAGTTGAAGTGCAAAAAAATGTGTAAATTCTCTTTGATTGCTTTTTAAAGTCCCGCTATGAGACTAAATTGCATAATTCTTTCCAATAAGCTGAAGTCCTATTAAGACATTCTGTCTGAGTAACACTTTGATCTGTCTTTGCTCTCTTTTCTTTCTCTCTCTCTCCTTTTCAGAATTGCCCGCAGAGCAGCCTACAGTCACAGGTGGAGGCAGCGAATCTGACGAGAATGTAAGTCTGGCTGAGCAGATCACAGACGTAGTGAAGCAGCCTGCCTTCATCGCAGGCATTGGCGGGGCATGCTGGGTAATCCTTATGGGATTCAGCGTGTGGATCTACTGCAGACGGAAGAAGAGAAAAGAGCTCAGCCATTACACAGCATCATTTGCATACACACCTGCGGGTATGCAAGCACATATCACACCAAATGACATTAAATAATGATTTAGCAGTGTAATTTTAATATTTATATCCTAACGTTATTTTAATTTCAGTTATAGTTTTAGTCTTTTTAGCACCAAATCTTGTTTTAGTCCAGTAGGGTGCCAAGTCAACAGTGTAATTGTTTTTTAAAAGGCATGTTTATACAATATTTTGTTTCAGATTTATGTAAATTAATGAAAATAATTTGAATAGTCTGAGTTTTGATGTTTTTACAATCACAACACTTGCTTTTAGCCTTATAATTTCAGCTCTTGCATTATATATATATATACACGTTTTCTTTCATCTCTCTACAGTTGGTTTCCCACATGGAGAAAGTTCTGGACTTAATGGACGGTAAATGGCACTTAAGCTTCTTAAGCATCAATTCAGAGTATAAATACAGTGACATTAGTTCATTCTGTAGTTACTGAAATTTTTGGATATGTCTGGATATGTAGGCCTGGTATGTTGGGTGCTAACATGGGAAATTACCCGTGGCTGGCTGATTCTTGGCCAACGACCAATCTTGTGCACAACGGGAAAGACTCTGTGAACTGCTGTACATCTAAACATGACACCCCGGAGAGATACTATAATGGTAAGACTCGCTTTTATAGAGAAACACCACCGGCTGTACTGTTAAATTAACTTAACACAGCACAGAGTCTTATTAATTAAACCCTAATTAATTTACCATCGCTTCCTCAGAGGCGGGAATCTCTAATTACCTCAACCAAAACGAGAAGTACAGCGCAGACTCCAACGAGGGCCCCATCTACAGCACCATTGATCCCACCAGCGAGGACTTGCGCAGTTTCTCTGCTCAGTTCTCTCAACATACCACTCCCTACGCCAGCACTCCCATCATGCCTTTCACCAACCAGGCGCCCTGCAGCCCTGAACAAGATGGCAGCCACTGGATGACTCAGCCTGGAACCTCCAATGCTCAGTATGCCCAGCCAGACCGCTCCAAGACTGATAACGGTATCTTTCCAGTCGTATCTGTTCAGTGCTAATATGCTGTGCTTGGCTGTGTTACTTTAGTGTTTTTATACACTATTATAGTGCTTTGATTTTTTTTTTTGGTTTTAATTTGAGTCATTTTGGTGTGTTTTTGTCATTTGTCCTTTTAGCTTTTATTTAAATTTTTAGTTATTATTTCAGTTCACTGCCAATGTTTCTTTCCAATTTATTTTAGGTTTATTTCAATTGTATTATTGAATTTAATTTTAACTGTAGTTGTAGTTGCATATGCTTAATATATGTGTTTTGTTACTCACAATATTGCTTTCTTTCCTACAGTAAAACAGCCAAAGCAGAAGTTAATGGGGAAGCCGGTGAAAACACCATCTCTCAACTGGATGGATGCGTTACCACCACCACCTCTCTCTGGAGATCTGGACGAGTGTGAAGAGGAAGATGATAATGAACTAATCCAGGACATGGGGTACAGTTCACTGAAAGTCTAATAGATTTAGCTGGAAAAGCCGGGAAAATAATGTTAACATTATTTAAACTAAAAAGCCACAATTTTGATTCTAATAGTGATTTGACATGTTATTTTATCTTGATAGAAACTTAATAAATCAGTTAATAGCTGCCCAGAAAGCAAATCTCAAAGTTCCAGTTCACACACACACACAATTTCAACAATTCATTCTAGTTTTTAACTTCATTTCCATGTCTACATGATGACATCTTTTACCAATTTGCTGCATGCTGGCTAGCTGGGAGTATGGCCTTGCTTAGCCTTCTGGACAAGGTTTTGCTGATTGTTCCAGGAACAGACTCTGAATTCTCAGGGCCAGAGCGGTTTGATTGCTGTTGACAAGGCTGTATATAGAGTCTAACAAAGTTAGCGATATTCTACCCTTGAATCTGGCCTGTTTCCTCATGACGGCCTGACTGAGTTATGTTTTCTTTTCTTGGTCTGTATCGCATTAGTTCCTTGTTAGAGAAGCACACGGTCAGCAGTGGCCACAGAATGCCCCTGCCGCAGGCTCTGACGGGTAGAGACGCTCTTATTGCTTTCTGCCGCCACTTCAACCCAATGACTGCCCGTGAGGGGCAGTAACAAGGGCGAGTCACATTAGCCGCAGCGGTTAACCAGCCCTGGCTCACAGTGAAGATCCATGAATCCGATAACCTTGACATAGGCCCCCGCAGTAACCACATTAGCCAGTGATAGGTACAACCCTTCTCAAGTTCCTTCCTCCGAGCGTTAGACGTCGTTCAGGGCACAAGCATGCAATGAACACTCACAGCCAGACAGGATTTTCATGACTAGCCCTCAAAAGTGTGATGAGCTAATGAATCATAAGGTTAACCTTTGTGGCAGCCTGAAGGCAAGAGCATCGGCTCTGTTACTGCAATATGACTATAATTTTAATAACTCACCCTTCAACTCAGCGAGGCCCAAGAACTCAACAAAAATATCGAGCAGCCACACAAACCAAGAGCGTGCCGTGTGGAGGTGTCATTCAGCTCAGCGGTTTGCCCTCAAAGTGCCCGAGGCATAAAATTGAGTCACTGTCACTCAAAATGCCACTGCATTTAACTTCTTTTCCATCGCTCTTGCATAGATTGAAAAGATCACGCATTTAGTTATCTGGAGGCCAGGCAACAGCAGTAGGAATCGATATGCCACCGGTTGCATTGACCCGGTGATTACTGCAGCAGGCAATCATAATGAGTGTGCTGTGATTGATTTAACACAGAGGTGCTTGAGTTACTTAACCCTCTGCTAAAATTTAGGAAATTTAGTTATAGTGCAGAAATAAAGTCACTTATTCGCCCACTTTAAGTGAGAAGGGCAAGTGAGTAATAAGAAAAGTTTGTTATATAATTATAATAATAGATAAGAAGCGAGTAGAATATGGGCTATCATTATTAAAAGGTTAGTTCACCTAAAAAAAATGAATAATAGACCATGTTTTACTAACCCTCAAAGAACACAAGACGAGGATTTAGGAAGTAAAATGTCTGAGGGTTTCGATATAAGCCAAGGCTCCTGTAAACAAACTCGTAAGACTAGCTTATCTCACAGGTCCTACGTCATCTGCCTGGAACGGCTTGCACATACAAAGTTAGCAGAAGTGAGAGAAAAGTGTCCATAATAATGCTTCAAAGAGGCCTCTATTCATCCCCCAAGAGCCATGTGAGGCATGTCTTATTTTGGATGGATGCACTTAATTTTAATATTTTTAAACCGATTAAAAAAAGAGAAAAAGAACTAACCACATTTCCGAAGCTTGCAAAGGATAATTTTTAATATAGCTAATATAAATATAGTTTTAGGGCTGCATTAGTACCTGTAAATAATATTTAAACTTTTCTTCTCACTCAGGTCTGACGAGGAAGAGTGGTGTCCTCCTCTCCCTGATAGGACTTACCTCATGGACGGTGTGATGGAGGACGGCCCTGCTCCTCCTCCTAGAGGAGAGGCGTCTTCCCCCACCACATCCTACAGCCACCAGTCCACCGCCACCTTAACCCCGTCTCCCAGAGATGATGGCCACTGCCACGATATACCGCGCTTGCACCAGCTGGAACAGCCACAGATAGCACGGTGAGACGCGCAAACCTTCAAATAATGTTTCACAATTATTTGGCCCATTAGTGTTTATTTCTCTTTTATTTGTCATCTGTTTAACAGTTTGATTTGACCATTTGTCAACAATATATACTTGATAAGATGCAGCATAATTGACATTTGCTTTATTCTCGCGGCGATGCTTACTTTAAAATACTTAATATAAACCATGCTTCATCTTTCAGGAAACTGCTCTCCTGCATTTTAGTTCTGCTCATTAATTCTGTAGAATAGATCATTTGTTTTCATTATCTTAGGAGAATTTTTACGGTGTTGTTCTTTGTTCCTGCTGGAGAAAACTTGTTTTATGAATAATTTATTCCTCTGCAGGTCCGTATTTGTAGATTATCACGGCACAGAGCAAATATTGAGACTTTCATTGAGCTTGCTGCTAGACTGCAGTTGCGCCAAGTATAGAAAGATCTTTTACTTTTACAAAGTGCTGATCTTGGTCTATGTTTTCAGTTTAATATGAATTCATATAATAGTGTTTGTGTCCCTTGTTGGCTGCAGATCAGGGATGAAACAATGATTGAATTGAATGGGGCGCATTTCGGTTACTGTACTAGCAAATTATATGCTGTCAAACTTTGTTGTAGTTGACCAAAAATAATTTTTTTTTTGGTGGATAGCCGGTTGCCTTGCGGACCAGTTCCTGTGCCACGAGCACCAAGCCCCCCTTTAACCCAGTCCAACCCTAACCTGTCGGCCAATCAGGAGTGCCCTGATAACACTGTGCCACACCGCTCAGTACACAAACGGGATCTGAGCCAAGGAGCTGCCCAAAGTGTAGAAAACATCAGCAACACCACACCAGGTGTGTTTTCATCTTCTATATAAATGTGCCCAGAAGCGCATGGCAATATATAATTAGACATTTTCCACCTAAGGTCTCTTTTATAATAGTTACAATTGTTAAAGCTGCTTCATCCCCCCCTTTTCAGGTCGAGCGAGGCCCTCTGCGGACCACACACCGCCTGGGCAGAAGTCCAAAGTGAAGAAGAAAACCTCCAAGAGTGGTCAATACCGAAGAGATATACTGCAAGGCGGTGAGTTACTGACCAGGCCTTTTCTAGAATGGAGTTAGTTAATAATTTATCCTGCTCCTGCATACTTAACATGCTGGTCACATCTCTGCAGATCTGCCCCCTCCACCAGAGCCGCCTCCTGAAGATCAGGTCGACTGTGCTCAAGTAGGGGGATTTGAATTTGGGCAGGCGTCCCTCGAGAGAGTGGGCAGCTCCCATTCCTCCATGGAGAGGAGAGAACAGGGCACACCCAACCGGAAAAACTCCTCTCATAGACGAATAGACGGTTAGAGCTGACACCTGACATCTGATCTAATTTAAAACTGTAAAAATGTTGTCTCTTTAAAGGCACAAGTATATTATTAATTTTCTAAATGTGTGTGTGTAAATGCAAGTATATATATTAAATAGACTGGCTTTTTATTTTTTAATTTCATGAAAGTTATATTGTAATCAATGCACTTTTGAACCCTAACATTTTGGTATTGTTTGTGTGGCTCACAGCAGAAGATGATTTAATCCCTTACAACAAACCCAACTTCCTGTCTCGGGGTCAGATGTCCAGCAATTGCTCCACAACAGGAAGTTCATCATCACGGGGGTCAACAGGATCACGGGGGCACGGAACGGGCAGGAAGAGAAATGATGTAAGACCAAGTGAATTTTCTCACACTGGGAAAAATCATTCACTAAACCAGTCTTTGTATTCACTTAAATTATCTAATGATCCATAAAGTTGCCCCTATTACAACAGGTCCACATGCATGCATATCTTATAATATGCATTTATATTTACCTTATTTGTTCAACGACTCCCAAACAATTTGTGCAACATGCTAATGTTTCATTTTGATGTCAACATCTTGGGACTCATTTCCAATGATTCAGACAGTAACTTTATACACAATGTATTTTCAGATTTAAAACTTTGCCGGATGTTTTCACTTACTTAGAGCTGTTACACACAAAAGGTACTTTTATTTGAATGTATTTATTATATGCTTATTTAGTCAAATTGTCCAGCGTCCTGTTTTACACTTAAAACAACGAAAACAAATTTGCTTCTAACATAAAGAATGTTTAGATATTTTTAAACTAATTAAAGACATAAAATACAGATTAAGACCATGGTTCGAGATTTAATCCTCAACCTCCCAAATCCTAACCCTAATCCTAAATCTCAAACGTTAGCCAAGCTTAGTCATACACGGTCTCGCAAACATGCACGTTAGTTTATCTTTTCTTAACACTCATTCGCTGGTGAGACAGAAGTGACTAAGTGTGAATGAGTCCATCTGGCTGTTCAGCACAGAGTGTAAGTGTTCTGTAGTAGAGGCACGGGACGTTTAGCCAGCAATCAGGACACTTCCTCTAAAGTACATTCCCTACTGCTTGCAGAAGAGATGCTACAACAGAATGATCTGTCTGTAAAGTGATTTTCCTCATATAAAACACTTGCACGATTATTTATAACCAATTTCCACAGCTCCCAAATACAAAAGTAGACACACTTAGAAAATGCTGTCATGCTCTTCCTTACTAAATTTACCAACGACTTAATACCATAGTACTTTTTCATGGTTAGAAGATGTTTTTTCAGCATTTACAACTAGTTTCAAGAGTTCGCGCTTCCTCATAATCAAAAAGGATAAAGTTCAGCATATGTGGCGTACTGTCCGGGGGGCGAGCC
>JAUCMU010000002.1:11129640-11150918 GCA_032275025.1 Enteromius treurensis | reverse complement strand
CACCCTTGGTAAATCTGAGCAAAGGTGGCTGTGAAAATAAATCTGCATTGTTTATCCTTTTGATCTTTCATTCAAAACATTCATACAAACCTAACCTATCATTGAAGTAAAACAATTGAAAATAAGTAGAAATTCTTATGATGAAATAAATGTTTTCTCCAATACTTGTTGACCACAATTATTGACACCCCTAGAATATATATATATATATATATATACCCCTAGAAAGTATACGTATTCCCATTCTTATTCACAATTTTGAGCACTCCAGGGTGATTATGGACATGGTTTCTTGTTTCACAGAAATATATATAGGAGGGAAAACAAAGCTCAAATTCCCTTAATCATCAACCAAACAATGAGATATATTTATGACGTGAAGCAAAAGATTTAGCTTCCCCAATTAGTGAAGTAGCTTTAAGAAAAGAGCTAGAGCAGTGAAAATGACCATTTCCACCATCAGGGAAATAATGAAGAATTTCCAATCAACATGCGATGTCAGGAAACTGCCTGGAAGAGGACGTGTGTCTCTATCCTCCTAATACACGGCAAGGAGGAGAGTTTGAGTGGCTAAAGACTCTTCAAGGATCACAGGATCAAATAAATATTTATCCCACAACTGCAACTTTATGTCTTATATTTGCAACTTTTTATCTAATTTCCTTCATTTGAGGTTTTACATCATAATTAAAACTATTTCTCACAGTTACAACTTTATGTCTAATAACTTTGCATATTTGTTAATAGCTATTATATTAGTTTACATTAGAATTGATACTTTATTTCTCACAACTGTGACTATTTCTTGTATTTGCAACTATTTTTACCTTGTGTATTGAGGTAAAAAAAAAGCACTTTTGTTGAATATTTAATCTCAATCGCTTATCAGCAAGCGTACTACTAAAAACGTAATCATTTTATAAGAAAGAATTATTTCAAGCAAAATAATCCTTGCAGACAAATGTGGGTGCTCTTCTGTGTCAAATGAATGAAAGAAACCGAGCAAGCGAAAAGCAAAACTTGGTACCGTTTTAGTGTGCTCTTGCATGGCAAACTGGGTCAAAGGATTACCAGCAGGCTATAAAAAGATGCCTTTTTGGCCATAGACAAATTCAAGGCTGTAGATCTGAACAGTGTGTTTGTGTGCACACGCACAAAAGTGTGTAATGGGGGAGGTGTGTTTTTTGTGCCAAGCATATGGCTGTAGGGAGAGAGAGAAGGGGACAAGCGATAATCCCTCTGCAGTCATGCCATGGTCACTTGTGTTTTCTGCGAGTGTGTGTGTGTCCAGCGGGTGTCTAGGGTTGTCTGATTTGGTTCTGTTGGCTTGCGGTGAGGATTAGCGCTCTGGAGGGCCGTACATGTTCTCTTGACAGACCTCTTGTGCTCCCTTCACTACGAGACAGTTGGACACAAATGCAACAAACACAAACATATGTCATGGTAAATGAGAGGCAGGTACATGCGATTAAAATGTTCACTTATAATCTTTTTTATTAATTTTAAAAAGGCAATTAGTAAAAATAGAAGTAATTAAACTGTGGCTTTTTAGTAATGCAGCAATTCTGAGGAATATTTATAACATGCGTAAAAAAAGAAAGAAGCTAAAACAGTGTTTACTCAAACTACGTTTACAAACACAAAAAACAATAATCAACAATACAAATTAAAAAATTATCTAAAATTGCTAACATTTAGTTCAATTATATTCCAATTTAAATGCAAACTTAACTAACATTTTTCAGTGTAAAATAAAACAAGAAATGTATTTTAATTATAAAATAATAATAAAAGTCTTTAAAATACAAAAACATCTTGTATAATATTTCCTGTGTATTTTAGATAACTCTGTCATATAAAAGCGTATATGTTTTTATAAAATCGTATGTGGAGGATTGTTAAATAAAATTGGTTTATTTACATTTCTTTGAATGCCAATACGAACTTCCTGTACAATAGTCTGTTTTATGATATGGTACAACTCAACAGTCCATATGGAAAGTGGCATATAAACTGCACCTACTGTACCTTTGCAGCAGTGTGTTCTTCTATGACCTCTCTACATACCCAAGCCTGTAAAAACTACAAGGATGGGGGGGGTTGCCCTGAGGAACGCAGGGAAATGTAGTCCATAATTCACCTCTAGGCATGTGCAAGTCGATCATCGGTGCGAGGGGGTCTCCAGATGTCCTCTCCAGTGCTCAATGCCTGAGTGTCGGCTAGATGTGGCGGTTCTTCTGGCCTCTCTGGAGGCTTTAAACTGGGCTTCCAACTCCTCCACCCACGCGGTGCTCCAGTCCCACACGGGCAGCGGCTCCACCTCTCCAAAACACTCTTGAGGGGGGAACAGAACACTCAGGGGGGATGCAGGCGGGGAGAAATCTGCAGAAAATGCAGGATCACACACATACATCACGAAAGAAATCAAGGGTGATGAATGCATGCGCATGCACATAGGTGAAAAACAAACAAAGAAAAGCAATCTGTTAACACGTACAAAGACGTCCAAGTCAATTTCAGCATTATAGCACTGAACGATAACGCACAACGGCGCTGGACTCATCAGTTACAATGTACTAGTCATTTAACCTGATGCATTCACGGTGATTGAAAGATAGACAGGGAGAGAGTGAAAGGGGGAAACAATCAGCAAATGGAGAGAGGAAAAGTCCCTGTAGGTTTCTCTTTTGAAAGCCGTGATTGATTTGCTGAAACTTCAGAGAGGATGGAGGGGAGCTCAGACAATTTGCAGACAGGCCCTCAAATCCCATTATTTCTCATTGTACCAAAGTAGCGCTGCAATTTTTCACTGTCTCATTGGGAAGCGTAATGCTGCAGTGCCTCGTGAATCTGATCTGACAATGAAAACTCTCATCCCAAATACGGTTCTCCCCCCCCCTAGTTATGCAATGTTCCCAAAAAGTAGTGGAATAACACTTCAAACATCTGATTGCATTAGATAACAATATAAAATCAGATACTGCTAGAGCTTTTTCTCCTAATTATCCTCATTGTTATGAGCCAATTTTGCTATTATAATGTACTGGTCTCAAGCTGAAGACAGATATAGTTTATCAAGTTAACTATGAACATGTTTCATTAAAATTTGACAACCTGGGTGTCTAAAAGCACGTTCTTCATCTATCATTTAAAACCTAGCAAACGTCTTTTTGTGAAACGTTTTTTCCTGTTCTATCTTTGTATAGAATAAAAGCCACTTGCCTTGTTATTTAATGCAAAGGGATAAAACATTTTTAAAGTGCCAAAATACTTTGATTGCACCATATAGACTGTTTATGTATTACATAATTATGAATCATTTCAAAAGAACTTAACTGCAGAGAGTATTTACATAATGCTTTTTTTGTGGACTATGCAAATGATGCAGAATAATTTTACAGCCCTGCAGTAACTACTGACTGACAGTGATGAACTGAGAAAAGCTGGTGAGCATCAAAGTAAAGTGAAATGTGATTGCAGTTTTTGGGGACTTATGTGGTCAGATTTATAAATAACTTACAAGTTTGCCCAGAGGAAATGTGCAGAACAGAAGTAAGAGTACTACGAACGTATTGGAGCCAGAAAGCTTGATTAAAATTAGTCAAAATATTTAGCAGGCACATTGTTTTATTTTATTTTTGTGGAAATTTTGTTGAGCTTTCAGGGATGGTGAATCTGTGTGGAGCTGCTGACTGTGTGAGCAGATTGTTCCACCTAGTGGACATTTCTGACAACTACGTGTGTACTTGTGTTCACCCAACTTAGGCCCAGTTTACACTACTGCGTCTACACTTTTCAGAAACGATCTCCGTCTGCACTACACAACCCGAAAATGTATGTCACATGACCATTTACGCAGATAAAACCATAGATATGTATAGGTATATAGGTACGTTTTCAAAAGTCTCCGTTTTTAAGGGTTGAAAATGCCAGAGTAGTGTAATCGTAGCAAAAGTTCAAATGAAAGCACACAAGTGTAAACGTAGCTTTAGAACTTGCATCATGATATTATAAATTAAAACTACAAAGTCTACAAAGATTAAAGAGAGTTTATTTCTTGCCTGATAAAGTACCGCTCATGGATTCAGCTGTCATAGCCAGGACACGGGCAAAGTTTGCATCATTTATGAACGAGCAGTCAGAGGAGCTTATGATACTGGTTCGAGCGCTCGTCACATTGCTGTCCGACACCGAACCCCAGCCGTTCCACAACGAACCCTCCCATTCGCTGCAACAAGATGAGGGCGTGCTCCTCAGCGTGGCCCTCCTAAGGCCGACTGCCTGAGAATCCTGCTCGTCATCCATCTCCCGGTCCACAGGCCCACAGATGTAACCAAACGTGGGTGTGGGAGAAAACGGACGGGGCATTGAAGGAGAACTTTGATTGGACGCACTGTTGGGAGACATCGCAATTAGCCTTTGTCTTGATACTCCCTTCTCATAAATGTTATCCCAGATGTTCTTTTACCTTTGTCCCTGTGGTTTGGGGCTGATCTCCATGTATTGAGTGTGGCCCTGAGTACTGAGCGTGGTGTCCTGGTAGTCGTCAGTGGAGAGACAGAAGGAGGCAGTGGACAGGTGGCTATAGGTCGGGCTTGGCTGGGATAGGCTGTGGTGGGTTGGACATCCTGTAGTAACCGTAGCGGAACCCTGGAGTCCAGAGGCAGCACACACAGACTGCTGAGAGCCGATGTCCACTGTCAACTTAGTGGATCTGGTAGATCTGAGGGATCGGATATACAGAAATATGATCATATTAATTATTTTTCCTTTTTTACCGGTAAATGAATGTAAAACTATACCTAATATTATTATATTAAAATATTGCTTTAGGAAGGTGTGTGTTTCCCTTCTTTTTTCTTTCTCTTATACTATGAAGCCTCCAGCCTCAGTCTGCACTGCTGGAAGAAGCTTCCTGTATGTGTCCTAAAGAATTTGAAATGCTTCCTCTCACTTACAGGTCTTCAAATAAATAGTGTGGGCCATTTGCCCTTCAGACTCCCTTGTCCATTAGAGCTGAGCTACCAGCTAAATTGGTTTCTAGTCTTTTAGTCTGAGAGCAGAGAGACAGTAGTGGACTTCTCCTTTCTCACGGTGTAATGACATGGTTTTGTCACAGACACCGTCATTACAGACAGGCAAGGGCACAACCCCTCACAGGTCTGTGAGAAATGGACACAAATCTTGAGCTCTGTGGCAGTAGTCATTTTACACCACTAGCATCCTGCTATGACAGAGTGGTGAAACACTGAAGTTGATCACCGTTTAAGAAACCACAGTCTGAAGAAAGACTTTTCCTGTGCACCAAGATGAAATTGAACTGTTAAATAGGAAGATAAATCTTCAAAGCATTCTGCTGAGTTCTGTTGCCCACAGGAAAGCAAAATCACAAATGAGATCACTTTCATATCTTTAACTGTTTTTCCTAGATAGCTATGAGATAAAATAGAAAGAAAATAGCTGAATTTATAGCTTCTCAGAAATTCTTGCTGAGAGAAAGACCCCAGTGATCTCATCATCTACTTTATAGATTCGGATGTCAAATACTGTGCTCTGATTTCCCCAGACACCTGCAAAAGTCTTAAAACAAAGTCTTTCCAGACCAAATGTTTTTTGCCAACATGTTCTACTTGACTACAAATAAATAGAATGAAATAAATAATAATAAATAAAAGCTATTAAAATTTTGCTTTGTGTGTAGGTGTGCTTCTCACTCGTCCTCTGAGCTTAGGCTGTGGTTGTCCTCTATGGGAAGAGGCGGAGGGCTGGGTAACATGTCCACCAGCTGCAGAGAAGCCGAGTAGTGCAGGATACGTGGAGAACTCAGCGGCTTCACAGGCTCTGATACACCTCCTAAGGGAATGTGGACCAGCTTAGAAGAGTTCTAATAAATAGACTGCGTAATGAGAATAGCATTTTAAACATGAGACGCTCTGATGTTCAAACCTGCAGGGTGCTGAATGAATCTGCTGCTTTGCTGATGGTTACTCGGTGCACTGCACACTGCCAGTGCTTGTTGACTTATGGGCATTAATGGGGCACTTTTTACCGCATGCAGCTCTGGAAGTAGATCGCCGTATTAGATAACATGTTACTGCTGGATGAAATGAATGTGAAGGACTCGCTGAATAAATGGATGTCTCACCACGCTTGTAATTTTTCTCCCACGATTCCTTCAGAACTCCCATGTTGGGCTGGGCAGGGAGGGCACGTTTCCATGGCAACGCCTGCACTTCCCTCACGACGGCAGTTTTGACGATGGGTTCGGGGATTCGAACGGCCTCGGAGTTATGCAGCTGAGATTTGCCGTGAGGCATTCTGGGACAGCGACCTGGACTATTAAACGTCTTCAGTCCGTTGCCAGTCAGATCCACATAAAAGGTGCCATAGACGCCGCAATTGTCTGGTACAATCGGGACGGCTGACCGCAGGGGGTTGGGGTCCTTTTTAGCCGTAATGGGCAGAGCTGTCAGTAGGGAGGAAAAAAAAAACAGACTGATTTACATAATGTGCCAAGATGTCAACGGTAATTAAAGTTGATGAGGATTCGTGACTTCAGCGGTGACAGGCAGTATTTTGAAGGTTTTTATAAGGACGTATGTGTCACCCGGAGAGATGACGAGTGGAAAAAAAAGAGAAATAGATGAGGGCTAAAACTCAAGGGGAGGTTATTACTATGTATTTAACCTAAAACTGACTTACTGGTCCTCCGGGAGCCAGAGTTCTCTAGACTCGAGGTCCATAGGCCCTGCTTGGGCTCACTGCTGGAATCTGGCCTCCAGCCTCCAGAGATCCACGGAGAGTCTGGTGCTGCCATTCTAGAAAGGAAATTATAAGGATGGTGACTCGGTTTCTTATGGAAGTCTATGTTATAAGTATAGTATTACATAGCTTAGTACATCATCATTTTTAGATTTATGTATTTATCTCAATATTTAGATTTATTCCACATTTTTTCTCACATGGAATGATGAGTCTCTTTTTAAAAATCATCAGTGTACTATGCCGTGCTTCCATGTTTGTATTTTTAAATCAAACATCTTGTTTTTTTTTTACCTGTGTTTGATGATGAGATCTTCACTTTCCAGTCTATATAAGCCTATAAATAAAAGAGACAATTAAAATTGTGTGACTGTGTGTGAATAGAAAAAGGAAGTAAACAAATACTTTTTATAGCTTACCTGAGTGTTTTCCTCCCAGGTTGTTGGGTCTGACATGTCTCCTGTACAAAAACACGGCAGTAATCATCAAAACACACCACAGGAGGGTGCCAGCGCTGCCGATGAATACAGGCTCTTTGATCACAGCAAGGAAATGAGACATACTGAGTATGCCTGTCTGATAAGGTGTCACCTCCTGCCTTGACTCTGGCAAAAAGAAAGCAACAGGAAACATATTGAGTAGATTACACCTTAAAATGATTGTTTCATACCTTAGTGTTTTCTTCACTTACCTATGAGCAGTTTGTATGGGTCACTTTGGACCCCCACTCCCGCCCCATTTACAGCAGCCACCGTGACCCAGAACAGCTTTCTGGGCTGTAGTGTGCTGATCTCAATACTATGTGTTCCACTGTCCACCGTCCAGTTAAATGAATTCTGTTCCTCTGACTCCACACACCACACCTGGAAAAATTTAAAGTGATTTTAGGTCAACATGATATTGATAATATCACAATAATAGACTGTTATAGTACAGTAGTCTCTGATATTACAAAGTAAATACAACAGCGGAAAATATGCATCAATTTTATGGTTAGAAACTGAATTTTGGACTAATAGAAACATTAAATAATTACTCTCTGAAGTGTTGTAGCAGCTAGTCTATCTGAAACGGTTGATTTTGGCAGGGTCATGTCTTTTTTTGTGATCAAAGAGTCTAAGGCTGAAGATATGAATTATTTTACGGCTTCCAGGCTTCCTTTGATTAAACATGAATTTTAATTAAATTATTTTTCTAGAAAACAATCTATTGTCTCTTACAAGTTTTTTCATATCTCTGGGCATTATTATAATTGTTTCACAATGAGTGTCTTTAAACTAGTAATACCTGATATCCCTGAATGATTCCATTGTGAGTGTCATGAGGTGGAGGCTCCCAGCTGAGGTGCACAGTGTCGTTACGGTCAGTGGGCATTGTTATGGAGACATCCTGAGGTGGTGCGCTGGGGACTGAGAACAAGGCACATGGTTACAGTTAGCACATGGTTTGCATTTTTTATGTTTCTGTAAGAAGTCTCTTATGCACACTAGGGCTGCATTTAGTAGATCAAAAATACAATAAAAAAATTTATAATGCAAAATAATGTTAAAATTAAAAAAAGCATTTCTATTTTAATATATTTTTCAAGTATTCATAAATATTTTATATATATTAAATATAATTTCTGTGATGGCGAAGCTAGATTTTAGCATCAATACTTAGTATAATTTATATACTTTTAAAGTTTATAGTTAATATTTGATTTTATTATACTTTTAGTTTTAGTTCAAGTTTCACTAATCTTTTTTGTAACATAACTACATAGGTTTTATTCATTATTTATTTATTAGTTTTAGTTTTAGTTATTTTTAGTACTTCAAGTTAAACTAAATCCTAGCTGCTAGTTCCATTGGCAGTTAATTTGTTATTGTATTTTATTTTAATTGAATCCATTTCATTTTACGTAATTGTTTTTTTTTTTAAATAACACATTCTTTATAGTTTTATGATGTACTTTGGAGTATCATTCAAATACCATGGTGTATGAATATTGTAATCATTAATAAAGCAGCATGCTATGACCATTTTTATACCATGGTACCATCACATGCTCTTGATTCTCACCTATCTCTGGCACTCGTAAGTGTCTGGTGTTGCTCTCCCTGCCATACAGGCTGCTGCCGTAGGGTCTGACTTTGAACTCATACTTGTAGCCTCTCTTCAGAGGTCCCACGTGTGTGTGAAGGCCAGGCTGAGGAACCTTTTGAGCTGTCCAGTCTGAGCTGGCCGGCAGAAGAGAGCGATACAGCACCTCAAAGCCTTCAAGATAATGAGGCTGTGACATAGACGACTGCAGCTACAAACAGAAAGACAACAGAAGAGAAAACACTGGTTACATGATGCCTCCTTAAAATGAAAATACAATTATTTAAAATATGGTGCATGAACTTCTTTACCTTCCACATGACTTGAGACATGTTGGAGGCAGTACTCATTACCGTGACGTTCTCCAGGCTCACGCGTAAGACAGATAGCTCCTTGTGTAAGTCTATCAGTCTGGTGCTTCCTACATCTGTAACATATATTAGCCAGTAATCACTTACCTCAACAAACGGCATGCTGGGAAGAAAGTCTTGTTTCTTGACTGATTACATGCATTCTTACCCTCTACAAGAAGCTGTGCGCTAGCTACAGACACCCCAAGCTTATTTTCCGCAGTGCAGGTGTACTTGCCCATGTCCTGAGCTGTCACATAGTGGATTTGCAGACTGTGGTCGGGGTTGATTAAATATCTGGCAAATGCGATTGTAATATAAGATTAAAAATTGTAAGGAATTTCACAATCCTTATGCATATGGGGTTTTTAACTGGGAGTATGCAGAGCCCTGGAGTTTCTTTCAGGCTCTGCAGGGGTACTATATTACTATATGCGACCCTGAAGCACAAAACCAGTCTTAAGTCGCTGGGGTATTATAAAATTATTAATTTTTCTTTTTTTTTAGATATTTTCAAAGATATTTTGTAAGTTTCCTACTGTAAATATATCAAAACTTTATTTTTGATTAGTAATATGCATTTCTAGGAACTACATTTGGACACATTTAAAGGTGATTTTCTCAAGATTTAGATTCTTGTTTTTTTTGCACTCTCTGACTTTAGATTTTAAGTAGTTGTATCTGAGCCAAATATTGTCCTAATTTTGAAAAATGTAACCTCATAACTCTTTTTGTGGTGCAGGGTCACATATACTAATTCTATAGTATTAAACATGATCTGACCTGCCATTGGGTAGGGGTCCTTTTTCTCGGCTCCACTCTACAGAAGGCATGGGGTCTCCATCGGCCTCACAGAAAAACTGTGCAGAAGCTCCAAGCTGCACTGAAACATCCTGTGGTTTACGCAGTAACACTGGCTTAGCTGAGGAAGAAGGCTAGATGTATGAGTCTCTGTGCTTTAATATGTTATTCATACATACTCTTTTAGAACAAAGGTAGAGTCCCACCTAACACAGACAGCCGAGCCGCTCGGCTCTCTCTCACTCCAACTGTGTTTGAGGCAATACAGCTGTAAACTCCAGAGTCATTCTTCTGGGCTGGCGCAATGATCAGTTTACCATTCAGTTCCTATACATGCAGATACGCAGAAATATACTGTCATCCAGGCACATAACACTGTTCAGGGTCTAGCTCTGTGATACACTTTCTGTGTCACACTGCCCTCTACAGACATACACAGGGAAGTTCTAAAGAAAAAAACCTTGGCTGACAAATCAAACCCACTAAAGAACAAAACAATGTCAGATTAGAGTATGTTGTGCACTTACTGTATAATGTTCATTGGTGCCGTTGATGAGGATCCCGTCTTTCCTCCAGGTTACGTTGGGCTCAGGATGTCCAAGAGGTGGGGTGCAGTTTATCACAGCCACCTCGCTAACCGCCACCTCCACGTCACTGGGCTGCACACGGAACTCATCTCGCAAAGCTGAAAATCACACATGCTGTCAGAATGAGTATAATATAGTTACTGCTGTTCAAAGGTGTGTGTGGTCAATCTTGAGCACTAACTCAGCATAGTAGGTTGATTTGACCCTGAATACTTGAGTAACGAATGCTGACTATCCAGCTTTCCCATCACAGCAATAAAATACATTTTTAAGTATATTAAAAAGGAAAAAAGTTATTTTGAATTGTTAAACTATTCACAGCTGCACTGTTGTAACTGTATTTTTTTTTTTAGCAAATAAATGCTGCCTTCATGAGCATACGTCTTCAAATCCATTTAATAAAACCATTCCAAGCCCTCTTTGAAGGTAGTTTAAATGCTAATGATCAGTTGCTGATCAAAAATTGAATGTTACAGTAATGCTAACAATCTCTTGCTACATATCAGACAACAAATGTCAATTTTTTTCTCATTAACGCCTTTTAGCTTTAGTAATCAAGGCCTATTGTCAACTCTCTGGATGTAGCTTGTTCGCGTCTCAAATTGTCTAGCAGGGAATACATGTAAAAAAAAAACACAAATTCATTGTGTGCAACAATTGATTTAATGTCTCAATCTGGTCCTGCTCCAATCCAGTGGAATGCAGAGTAAACGAGCCAGCTGAGGAATCTGTTTGGGCTACAAACACAGCATGCTGTCAGAGTTAGTGCTCTGTTTGTTTCGGGCAGGAAGGCAAACTTTGACATCTGATCTCTAGTAATCTCTTGAAGCATCTTAATAAGCTTCCTCACCCTCTCGTTCCTTCAGTAGGTCTTGATGGGTCACTCATTCTTATCAAGGTCTGTAGGCCTCAAACAGGTGAAGATTGTTTTGGACCCCTATTGACTTTCATGGTATGGACAATGTTTTTGAAAATATGTTATTTTAGGCTAAGGTTCTGAACAACATTAGGGTAAATATTCAAACCTGCTATATGAAGAGAGGCATTTCTGCTTATCGCGACCCCAGCGCTGTTGCGAGCCACGCAGGCGTACACCGCTTCATGGGACTGACTCTTTCGACCTTGGACGACGTTGAAGAAGAATAAACTTCCTTCTGGCAAAACGATAGGCTGTGACTGTGCATCCATCTTGTCCGTGTCAAGAGGCTGGCCATTTCGGAGCCACTGGATTGTGGGCTCAGGGTTGCCCTCTGCCCTGCAGGACAGTGTGGCCGGACTGCCCACCCGGACCACCACATCAGAGGGATGGTGGACGATACGGGGCAGGCTGCTATCTGAAACAGGCCTGGAACCTGGAGAACCGAAATCAAACAATCAAACAACAGCGACTTCCATTAAACATATGCATTTCCAAATTCCAATCCGGAGAGGTCGTTGAATTCTTTTGTTTAGGATGGCAAGATGACCCCGTGATGAGTAAAGGAATAGGCATTTCCTGTACAGAAAGGAAACGAAGTCAGAGCAGAAGGCTGTTTTTCCCCACAAAGAGAGGAACAAAGGCCCAGCACTCACAAACAAAGTCATAGACCAACAGGACATCCGTCACCTGTGCACCAAGTGCAGAAATGGCCCTCTGCTATTATTGGCCCACTTACAATGTCCTACAATGTCTCTTTGTACTCTCACGCCAAAACATGCCAATCACATGAGCATGAGAGGGTGTCCTTGAAACAAAAAAAGCATTTGATTTGGTCTTACAACAACTCCTTGTTGTCTGTCGGATTTGGGGGGGCTTTAATTAATAACAAACATAAATAATGTTGTTAAACATAAACTAAATGCATGAAAAGAGAAGGCAATTCAAGTGCACAATAGAGAAGCTGAGCACTACATTCTTGGCAAAAATGTGCTCTACTATTAAAAGTTTCTATTGTCTCTGATGGGGTAGTTTCCTGAGAGAGAGGAAATCAAGAGTCTCACAGTCCTGCTATGTCATTTTCACTAGAGGAATTTGAAGGAAATGCTGAAAGTTTGCAAAAAAGCAATGCTAAACTTTCCACAGTATATTGTGACATTCTACATGGGGTTTGGAGAGGCTTGTTGTTTTAACGAAAATAATACACACGTGTTTTGCACAAAGATGGATTCTGTATTAGATTATAAACAGGCCTGTGTCAGTCTATCAGAGCTTCTGGAAACAGCTGGAAAGTGAGCATGTAAATAAAACTATCTAAAAGTATCTTATACTTTTAACATGTTAACTTGAAGCTGATGGGGATTAAAGGTAAAAGTAACAATTTCTGTATTCTGTTTAATTCACATTATGAGAACATTAACGTATATAGTTGTGAAAATAAATGTGTGATCATTTAGATCACAAAACAAATGAAATATTCACATTTATTGTCATCAGTGTTATATCAACAGTAATATCGAAATAATTAAATCAAATTGTTTCACAACCGGTAGCATAAATAAAACTTAGACTTTCTAGATATTAGTGTACAATAATACCAAAATCACATATTTCCATATCTGTCGCCAAAACAGTAAGCAGCTAAAAACATCGTTTATCTTTAGAAATAATAACTTTGAGAAAAATTGTATGCGTCGGAATAACTTTTTTTTTTTTAATACATAATTAAAGAGTCTGTCTAAATTACAGGATTTCTTCACATTACAAAACAGTTAATTAGGCTTTACTGTGTGCTTACCTTCAATATTATATATAATCCCAAAAACCCAGAAGAGCTTGATAAAGTGTCTCGTCATTTTACGTGTCACGTCGAATTCAATCTACGAGGATAAACAAACGCATCGCTGTTCTGTCAGACTATCGGCGTTACAAATCCGCCACGAAAATAAATAGTTTCACAGGTTATATGACGGAATGTCATTTCAGTTGAGGTCTACAGGTTTCACAGTCATGTCTCTGTCGTTTCGGGCAGTATGAGTGTTGAACAGAGCGCCATCCGGATCGAGACCCGCCCCGGTGACTGACTGGAGCTGCTGACTGATGACATGATGATGACTGGAGTGGGTTTACTCCTCCGATGACTGACGAGCCAGCGCTAACTAATTACTCCCAACAATTGGTGAGGTAAACGACACATGTGTGACTTAAAGTTTCCTGAAGGCGTGCTTTTTCCCTGTTTATGTTTTGGTCTTAATTCAAGACGACATAGGTCAAACAATGGGGCATACTTTGGGCCAAATTGAGTTTTTTCTTCCTCTATAGCCTGCTACGTGCACTTTTTTTCAACTTCTAGACAACTTTTATTGTCAGTTCAGGACAATAAATGGTGGTGTGTATAATTTTTGAGTTGGGTTAGTAATTTAATGTGTGATCTGAAGACCTCTTTTAAATGTTTGTGATGACAGCATACAGAAACAGGAAAGTATTAGACCTCAGCCAAGAAAAACGTCCTTTCTAAGCTGCACAAATTGCTTTACACGTGACTGCAAACTGATTCTAAACATACAACCCTTTAAAAAATCTGAATAAATTACTCCTACATAAATCAAAAAAGTTGATACAACCAAAGTATCCGAATAAATAGAAGGTGAAAGTTAAGCACAGCTGCTCCTGTAGAGCTGAAAAGACACTGAAAAGCAACACTTGATAATTCCAGTTACTATTAAGTCTGTAAATACGGGCACCGAGGGACTGAGACAGGGTGAGGACTGAAGAGAAAACAGAAAGCGAAAAGAAAAGGACAGGAGAGAAAAGCAGAGGCGGCGGCAGTTCATTTTCTCGAAAGGCACATATAAATAAAGTGCTGTTTGGAGAACTGTCCATTGTGTGGCCTAAAAGAGCAGGCCACACTGATGGACACGTATATTGATCCAGAGAGCAGTGCCTTGATGGCCTGTGGATCACCAGCTTTCAGCGACTAACAAAAGATGTTGAGGGACTATAGGGCTGCATACCACAACACAGAATTAAAGCTGCACCGCAAAAGAACTCCAGGCTGATTTAGCACCCAGAGTAACTTCTCAGCACGTTTTACCCATAAATAAGTCTCTTTGAATTCCTTAACAATGTCCGGGTTTGAGCATAACATTATTTTCTTACCAAAACTGGATAAAGTAGGGAATAAAGCATGCCTTTAATAAGTAACAAGTGGTCAATCATTTTATGATGTTAGAAATAAAACTTCACAGTACCCCGCTGAAACACAAAATGAAATATGTATTTCATGTTATAAAAAAATATAGTTGAATCCAGTTGGGAAGTTTTTTTTTTTTAAATAACAGATAAATAAAACATATTAATACATAAATAAAACCTATACCAAGAATAGCGAAGGAAGAGGAAATGGGTTTAACAGCAACTTTTTCCCTGTTAATCATTTCCCTACAGTTTCTAAAACCAGTCACTAAAAGGTCGGATATATCATTAACTACACCAACGAAAGTTTTTTAAACAGTAAAACTTCAAATAGCCATGCAAACAGAATGGGTTATGGTGCCGTCACACTTCATTCTTAATAAATTCCTCAGCTGTAAATTAAATCCACAAGTGAAAATCACAAAGTGAAAAAGACTTTATCAAGTTATCACTGTCTTTCTGATTTCATGCTTTGGACCCCATGCTGATACTCCTGAAATCAGCTGCCGAAGACATTGCGTTAATAAAAAAATCGAAGAAAAAAAAAAAGAAAAATTTGCTCCAAGTTTCTACATTATTTCAGTGTTTATTCTTCACCAAAATGTTAACTAAAAAGGCAAATAAAACTTACATTATTCATTTTCTCAGCAGTGCTGAATTCCCCCAAAACTCCATTAGTTTTACCTTTTCTGCGATGGGCCCTGTCCCTGTGTGTCACCCGCTGGTGTGCCAGGCGATGGCGAAGGTGCCCTCTCCCCTCCGACCTCTCTGATCTCTGCGTCACCTGCTCCTCAGGTGGACATGCGCACTGGCGCGCTGCCTCGGTCCAGGTACACAGCCATGCCACCCACAGCATCCATGCTGACACCTGCATCTTCAACTTAAAGCTCCTCTCCTCTGGCTCTGCACCCTCCACTACACCATCCCAAATGCTGTTTCGAACCGATCCACCCTTCTCCCCACAGTCCTTGTGGTGCTAAATTATCGGGAGATTGTTATAAAGAATGTTTTTTCTTTATATTCCACAAATGCTTTGTATTTACTTTCCCTCCCTCTTTTATTAAGCGGTCCCTCCGCTCTCTCCCTCCTCTTTCTCGCCTCGCTTTTCTCTTTTGGGAAAGAAGTTGGCGGAAACAATGATTGAAAAACAAGTTTCAGGCCCCATGCTGGGAGCGCGGGAGAGGAGGAGAGGGACGGGGACTGTCTCCTCCAACAACATCTGTGTCATTCGTTCTGCACGTCCCAAAGACGGAAAACAAGGCCCGGGAGCGAATGGGGAGGGGACTGAAGGGGATCTCCCATACCGAAAGGGATCAGTTCCATTAATCAAGTGTCTGCTAGTCGACTGATCAAATCCTTCAGAATGACAAAATCTCTCGCTCTTTAAAACATCAAACGGCTGAAAACGCATTGCCTGACTGCTATTGGCCCGTACCACAAAAGAAGAAGTAGACACCCTTCATTTCTGCATCAAGCTACTCTCTCAAAAGCATGAGAGAGGGAGTGTTTTCAAACAAAACTGACCCTCTCCAAAGGCTTTGGTTGCTTGTCGGCAATCAATGGGACAGCTTTTGTCTGGGGGGGGATTCGCACTTTCTCAACACAATTTCTATTTTACGTAGAGAGGAGAGGTGAGCGGACCGAATCACTTATGCAACTGGAACGTTCTCATTTGTCGAAGTGAAGACGTTTCGCTCGAAGTGGAGATCATTTCGATTTTCACACTTAAACATTTCAATTATCAGACAACAGAAACCTAGTTGAATTTGATTACTGAGCAGCAAAGAGGATAAGGAAAGACACGGGCCTATTCTCTTCCTTTCTTCTTTTTTGGTTCACATACGTTCACAGATTTTTCACCGTTCACAAAGCAAAAAGCAAAAAGGGAGAAATTTGTACCTTTCTGCGTGCACAGTATGTGTCCCACTCATCACAGAGGTTGAATCAAACGGGACAGAGAAAGCAATTTGTCTCATGCAGTTTGGTCTTGTGTTCCACTCACTAGTCCTGCTGCTTCAGCACAGAAGAACAGAAGAAACATGCTGAGTTAACAGACCTGACCTGATCGGGGATTAATTCCACAAAACTCCCAATTCATTTAAGACTGTAAGCCACAAGCAGAGATGTGGGCGATAGAAATATTACGTCTGATGTACAATAGCATTGTTTTTACACAAATACCAGGGTGAACCCGTTTCTGAAAAATCTGTATCTTCAGTCTCTCAAAAAGGTATCCAAATGGTTCAAATTTGAGATATTCTGATGATACGATAGATTTTGACTCATAAACTTCCCTGTTAACAGCTGTTAACTGGTGCTACCAAATCATTGCATCAGTTTAATTTGAAAGTGAATCATTCTGACCAGCTTTGTGAATCATTCATATTAAATATCTGCTTAAAACAATGATTAATTCCCTAACTGGAGGTCACTACTAATCTTGTGAATGTGCCAGGTAGAGTTATTAGTGAGTAATGAATTTCAATACAGAGCACGTTTGTTTTATGATACTTTTTATGTTTTTGTCATGTTGGAGATTGACAACTCCATTCACTTTAATTATATCGCAAAAAATGGCCGGAATATTCACAAAAAAAATAAATGTTTGCATTCTATGCGAGAAAAAAAGTGCATAAAAATAAACATATTTACTTAATTGTGTGTTTTCTCCATTGAAATATCTGCCATGTATTTATTAGCAATGTATTTTATATGGAATTTTATAAGTTCTTAAAACAAATTTTTGATTTTACTATTTTTTTTGCTATGTACTATTTTAGATTTCACTGACCACCCAAATTGCAAGCCATGACCTTGCATCTCAAACACTAGTCACTTGTTCATTCAGTGCTCTTTTCACTGTACCCCCTGCCAGGTAGCAGGTCATGTGGAGCGACCCTGGTGAGGACCCAAAAAATGGCCACGCTTCAGCCCTCCGTGGGGTGTCTGGGTGGACCTGCAAAGGGCTATTCCACCTCACACTGACCCTTTAACTGTGCCTTAATCCAGCTCAGGAGGATGGAGAACACACTAATTTTCCTAAAGAGAGAGCAAGACAGATAAAAAGTAGGTAGAGAAAAAAATGAAACTCTTATGCGATCATAAACAAAGAATGGATAGTGGATATGAAGAGAACGATAACTCTTGAATCAAAGCAAAACAAAGACTTGGTCTGTGAGATTCATTGGCGGAAAGAAAGCAAAAATGCATTACATAAAAAAAACCCTTGTTCTATTATTGGATGAATGGAGTGTTTCCAAAACACACACACCCAACAAAAAGAAATCTGCCTGTATTCCAAATATGAAAATACACAATAACAAATACTCACTATTGGTGTGAAAAACCTAACCCTAAAAAAAAAAAAAATATATATATATATATATATATATATATAAAACAGAAGATTTACCTAATGTTAACTGTCATTATTCACAACAAATATTTTATTGTTAAAACATATTTTGATATAGATAAATATACTAAAAATATTGTTGGGCAAATTGTTTTAGGCCCATCAGATTGCAGTGTTTCAACTAAAAAACTCCTAACAAATTACTAACAAATATTTGCGCTTGAAATGAATAAAATGTTAAATAATAAATAGATATTAAAATATAAAGCATTATAAATATACTAATATTAAAAATAATCATGTCTTTATCAATCAACTGCAAACTCTCTTTATTTTTCAGCCTCCTTGCAGTTGAATTTGCACATCCGTAAAACACATTCCTCACCTGACCCCACACCGATAACCAACCTCGGACATTTTGCATCTGCCAACAACCAACAGGAGTTCAGCTGATGCTTGCACCGTTCCTTTTCGGAATCCTTAACAGATTCTAAAATGGAACAATTGCTATGACTAGCATTTATCCAACAATGATTAGATTAAAAATTCTCAGGGATGGAGATGGGGGTACGAGGGGTAAAGGGTGGGCATGCAGAGCTCAGAGCAGGAGAATAGAAGACCAGGGGTGTGAGGGCAAAAATTCTGCATGAGTGGATCACAAAGCAGGATCTAGTGTTCACGCCGTTCCCCTCCTTCATCCCTCCCCCTCTCCTGCGAGCCTCGGTAGCACCCACACCCATATCCTGGGTCGCGCTTACACCTCTGCATCCCCCTTTTGCTTTCTTTCTCTCTCTCTCGTTCTTACTCTCTTTGTATGTCCAGCTGGCTGCCCTACAAAGCCTCCAGCTCAGACTCCCAATGAGCCCTGCTCCCTCCAACGCTTTGTTCTGCCGTTTTTCCCACTCCCTGGAGAGAGAGAGAGCGAGAGAGAGAGAGAGAGAGTCACTACCAGCACGGACAACAAGAAAAGATAAGGGAAAATGACAGAAAAGGATAGGAAAAAATGGAAAGGAAACAAAAATAAGTCAAGAGTCTTTGCAGTCATGGATTACAGTATATTAGTGAATTGCATATCTCAGCCACCTTCAGCAGCCATGCAACTTCCTCTTTGCCTGACAACTCAACAGCTTCCTTATTTCTACTGTCCTTGCTTTATATGATAACTAAATCATTGATGATAACATGACTACTACCCAATTTTCTATTGAAAACCTTCCATAAATATATTGGTTTTAGAAGAGCTCCTAAAAATTGTGAATTTCAAAATGATTCTTTTTCTTTAAAGAAAAAATATTTCTCAAGGTTATATTTTATTATATCGTCCACACAGACACCATTCAATGTGTCTGTGATCCTTTGGGTTGGATTACACAACCCGTTTCTTGTACCAGTCTATCCGTCCGGTACCCTGTTTCTCAAGCTATGGTAGATCTTCACCGATCAGCAAGCAGAAAGGCCTCAGTGTTGCGATGTGGGCCGGAACTAATAGGATTGGATTTGATTCATTAGATTCTCTTTCATCGTACTGGTTGGAATTTCACTGCACGTCCCGTCGGACTCCCCACTTTTAAATAAGGATCGCACGAAGACCTGAGGGGTGAGAGCTAGCGCAACTGAGACACGGCCTCGCCTCGCTTCTTGCTCACATTCCCACAATCTCTCTGTGTAAGAACGTCCGGATATATGAGTATTTGGGATGAGTTCCCGGATATTCCAAGTTTTTCTGCATGACCAAAACTAAGTAAGCTGCTTTGTAACGGACAAACGTACAGATTCTGCTCTGGACTATTAATGTCACTTTGGATTTGCCACACACGTTTGATCAGCTGCTTATGACTTTTTAGCTGGTTTAACCGAAGCTAACATGTTTTATATCCAGTTTGGAGCATGTTATTCATTGTATTCATGTCTGTGAAAATAATAAGCAATAACGACCCCCATCTACCCCTGTGAAGTTTGCCACCAAGAGAGATTTATGAAAAATGAAAGTAAACATCTGAGGCAACAAAAGGACCCACACAGAGCATTCGCCTTGTTAAGAACAAAATAATCAACTTGCGCAGCTTGAAGCTTTGTTGGACCGCCCAACTTTGCTCCCTGCGTCTTTGTGGTATTGTGCGGAGAGTGAGACAGTGTCTTAAAGAATGCTTCCGTAAGGCCAAAATTAGCATGTCAATATGGGACCAAGAAAATGAAATTTGTCTGGTTTTAGCTGTGAATGAGTGAAATTTGAGTTTGCAGATAACCAATTAATGGACTGGGGTATTAGAATGTGATTTCATGCAGCAAAGGCACTGAAAATATGCAGTGATTATGACTGAAGTGCTTTCTGCAGTGTAAAATTTATGCTTTTGGGAAGTAATTGTAGGTTTTATATTAAAACCATTACCCCATTGTGATACATTTATATGATAACTTTAAATAATGTTATTAAATTATATTTTATTGTAAATGAATTAAAGACCAATTTTTGATTGTTCAAGAATTCCAGTTCACTCTTAACCAACAAAATCAGTAAAAAGCAGTATTTTCATTCTCGTGTGAAAACCGTTTATAAGAAGAGAAGAAATTTGAATTCTATCGCATGGACCAATGCACAGGACACAGGAGTTTGAGTACACACATGCAACATGTATAAAAAAGAGAAGAGGAAAATCTTGAGACCACTGTAATGAGTTTGTGTATTAGGTTCTTAGAAATATAGGTTCCAAAAGAGGGTTTGATGCCATATATAATATATATAATAGAACAACTCTTAACCATTTTTTTGTGCTAAAGAACCTTTTGTGTAACAGAAAGGTTCCATATATGTAAAATACCAATAAAGAGCATTTTTCCTTTTAAAAAGGTACTTTACAATTATGTGCTCTCAACATTTTGCATTATTAAATGGGATTTTCCATTTTTTCATCCACACGGCAAAAATGTCTAATCACTTCGAAACGTAAAACAGCAACCTTTCCTTAAAAATGCCAGATTACGGGTCAAAGTTGAGAATTTTTTTTTTATTGCAATATGGACAATATAATAATTATAAAAAATACAAATAAATTATAAATAAAAACGTCGACAAAACAAATTAATCATTTGTTTCGCGTCAGATCATTTAAAGGTGCATAAAATGGAAAACTGAATTTACCTTGGCATGGTTGAACAGTTCAGTACATGGACATAACATACTGTGAGTCTCAAACACCATCGTTTCCTACTTCTTATATAAATCAAGT
>JAUCMU010000002.1:11118644-11129540 GCA_032275025.1 Enteromius treurensis | reverse complement strand
TACATACCTTCTATGTACATATCAGAGAACAATTTAAAATATTCTCTCAATGCATTCTATGGCACCTTTAAAAGAATAATTTAACCAAGTTGTCACTCATGAACCAGACTAAATTAGTCACTGAGTTTGACTCATTGACTTAATCAGTTCACAGAACCACTGAATCACTGACTAGGTCACTGTGAGAAAAAAAAAAAACCTAATGCTGGCCAAAGCAAACATCGCTAATTAAAGAAGAATACTAAAAAAAGCTTGACATAAAAATAAGATGTATTTATTATTTTCAACAGTAAAAACACATGACATTTACAATGACTAAACAGAAAAAGGGTCTGAAAAATCAAACTTAATTTTCCAATTACTTATCTAACATACAAAACTTTACCCCACCACACCCATCTGAAAATGTTAGCGCTGCACATGCTTCATTCAGACCCCTCTGTACTGTGCTCTCAGAGAGATGTGGATGTCTCTGATTTGGACAGAAAGACAAAAGCCCTGGAACCTTCTGCTGTCTTCTCATCTGAAGCGGGGCTCGTTGATCGACGCCGTTGCCAGGTTGGCTGCCCTGCTTTGGGATATCTGTAGGACTTTGGCACATGAAGCCTCGTGGTCTAGTGTGTTCTCAGGGGCTTGGCATACACGGGCTCCAGGAAATGTAAGGGCAGCAACATGAACAGGGCTGCCAAGAACACCGCACTCACCAAGGACAGAAGCACGTAACGGCCGATGAAGAACATATCCACTATCTGAAAAAACATCACAGGCTTACGGCGTGAATTATTTTCACATATTATACAGTTACTGGAAAGTAATTAAAGCCATGAGGGCTTTGATGTTTCCATTAATATTTTTAATTAACGTGAAATCCATTCAGAATGTTGTGGTTTTCTCCACTAGAGGTCAGCAGGGTTCTTTTAAGAAATGCAGACCTCACTAGACAAGATCGACTAGTCCAGGGGTGCCCAACCCTGCTGCTGGCGATCGACTGTCCTGCAAAGTTTAGCTCCAACTCTAATCAAACACACCTGAAGCAACTAATAATGTTTTTTAGGATCGCTTGAAAATGAAAGGCATGTGTGTTTGATTGGAGTTGGAGCTAATTTGCAGGACAGTCAATCGCCAGGAGCAGGGTTGGGCACCCCTGGACCAGACCTAATGAAGTGTTTGTGAGTTTAAGTATATACATACACATAAACATACACATATATATATATATATATATATATATAGAAATACAGCTAAAGGTTTTTTTTATTAACCTTTTTTTTCTTTTATTAACGCCTACTTATTCAGCAAGAACATAATTTCCCATAATAAGCTGAAGATATTGAAAATGTTATGAAAGTATATAATATTTCATATAAAACCATTAAAAAAAACATTTCAAAAGCATCATAACACTGCAGACTGGAGTAATAACTTTACTATCAAAGGAATTAGTGTTATATTTAAACATTAAAATTAGAAAACGGTTTAATGAATAATATGTACAATATTAATATTTTACTGTATTTTTTATTAAATAAACGCCATATATATATATATATATATATATATACACACACACAAAATATATATTTTATATTAAAAAAATATCTACGTTATGTAAACTAGATAGTTTATATTTAATAATGATTTTTTTTAAATGTATATTAATTTACCTTTATTTTATCATACGTCAGAGAAACACTAACTTCTCTCTTGCCATTATATCTTACTCTGCTGTGTTTTTCCTCCATGAATGAAAGCTGAACAGGGTGATAGTGTTGAATACTAACTGCACCCTATGTCCCTACAGACCTCAACTAGAGTATGAAGCGTAAACCATGGGAGAGGCCACAACCTGCGTTAAACTACAGACAGAGAGATGTCTTTGTGTGTCTGTGCATGTGTATGTGGGAGGGGGCTCTGTCTCAGGCGAATCCAGTGTTCTCTCGTTTAACGCATCTCACTTTCTAATTTGCCAATTAGCCGGCCAGCGAAGCACAGAGCAGAGGCCATGTTTTATTAATGTGGCATCGAATGTGCGGCAGTGAGCTCCTGTTTGGGGCCGGCCTAATTGGCACTGTGATATTATTCCTTTGTACAACAGCAAGGGGTTACCCATTTCTCATACAATACACTGTCACCTATCAAGAAAAAAAAACTAATCTAGTCATACCCGCTGCAAGCAAATCAGGAACGGGTGTAACATGGATTTGGCACTACGCACAAATGAGAGTTTATTGCACAATGTACGGTACTACACGCGCTCTTATAGTAATGAGAGACTTGCATGCTGTTTTGTTTTTGCAATTCATATTTTTGTTATTCCACTAGATCTCATATTCATTCCTGAATTGATTAAACTAGACTTTTATGCACTACCCTACGTGGTATCAACTTCTAAAAGGTGTTTTTGCATGTCTTCCTAACACCTATTGCTTATAACAAAAAGTTGTAATTTGAGTTGTAAATCTGAGAACATCTGTTGCAAGGTATTAAAAGAACAACTTATGAGATCTATGTATAAAACCAACCAAAATGGTGGGTAATCTAATATTTTTAGGTTGAAGAAGGGGACACTTGATTCAGTCAACATGTTTCTGTTGTGTTATTGAAGACTGAAAGGTAAATGGTTTGGGTTTTGTTTGTGCAGACAAGAGGGTGAGTTGGCAGCTCACAGCGCTGGTTTTGGCAAAGACAGACTTTGGGAAAAAGCTGTTGTGTTTGTGCTCGTCTGCTGTTGAGGAGAGATAAACCAGCACATGTCTTTGTCAAATAGAGCTCACACACAGAGCTGTACAGTGCACCTAACTCTCTATTCAAGCATGAATATCAGAATTGTATAAAACAAACCAATACTTATCGAATCGCTTGAACATTAGCTAATTCATATGTTTGTCTGTCTGTAGATTTGGCAAGGACAGGACCATTCCTTTATTTTGAATAAGGTACACTATGCAAATATTAGAGCACTCACCTGAACTGCTTTCTCAGGGGAAGGAACTTCGGGGGAGCGCGGGAAAAACACTAAAACCAGTGTGATGGTGAGGGCCAGAAGAAATATAGGAACGATTCCCAACCTGATGAGGCGATAACATCGTGATTGTTCATGATACAATAGCGCTACTACAGACAGAATTATGTGTCGAAAACTTGAAAGTGTGTTCTTACTTTGTTGGGCCGGTTGCGCGAGACAGAACGATGGTAAGCGCGAGAGTCACTATCCAGATTAAAGCGATGATAAATACACCTGTCCCAACTCCTAACACCACATCGGCCATCCTTACCTCTTACACTGCCTGTAGCTGAACGAGAGAAGTATTTCTTGTGTTTTTCATACGCGTGTGTGATGGATGCACGCGCTAAATCATAACATATGTAACGCTGCCATATATAAAGATGATGTTAAGAACGCAAACCACGTGGCGCGTAAATCTTCATCTGGCTGCTATTCGTAGACATGTGCTCCTTTTTAAAAATCAGTTCAACTAACTTAGCATAATTAGGAAGTAACGTTAAACGATGGGAAGCTTGCAGTTCATCAAGAACGAATGATTAAGCCAGCAAACTAACGTTAATCCCTTATCCTTTAACGGCTACACGGAACAGTTTGTATATTTACCTCATAAAACAACCGGATTATGGAACCAACTGCGTAGTTCTAAAAAAAACTACTGATTTGCGATGAAATACGCTGCAGAAAGTATAAAATATTTCCATGGAAACACCGTCGCTTCTGTTTACTTCCACACTTCCTGTGTCGCGAATAGACCAATCAGGTTGCAGTACCTAGCGAACAGCATGCTGGGAGTTGTAGTTTATGTGACTACTGAGCATATTTTCTGCATATAAATCATTTTTACGTTGTATTTGTATTGATAATTAAATAATATTTTATTATATATTATTCTATTATTGTATCAAATTGCATAGGGATTTCTATCTAATTATCTATCTGTCTGTCTATCTATCTATCTATCTATCTATCTATCTATCTATCTATCTATCTGTCTGTCTGTGTGTGTGATGTTCAAAGTGCAAATGCAGGCCTACATCCATTATTACTAACTTCATGCCACTTTATTTGTCATATAATATTTAGGTTATATTTTATTAGACCGTGGTACAATGACAACATAAACGCAATTAATGCCAATCAGTTGTTTAGTTATTGTAATATCACACTGTGAGCCTGTATACATGAAAATGTACAAGTCGTTTTAGATTTAATTTGGGGCCCATTTAAAAGAAGAAGAAGAAGAAGAAGAAGGATACCCCTAGCATATTTGCTCCAGTCTTTCTCAGCCGTGACTCTGCTTGTAGCCTATGGGCTAAGTTTCTATATGACTAACTAAACATACATTTGGGATTTGACCAAGTGGCAAATGTTCTCGTTTTTTGTGGCACAAATAAATAGGTTCCCTCTGCTTTCCGTCTAGGCGAACAGCCAAGGCGACCTGCAGCCGAATGTAGGTCTCGTTTGATGCCGATAGGGGGCCAGCGGGCTCCGCCGCTAATGAACCGGAGATGCGCGTGCAGGGCCCGGGGTGTTCGGTACGGCACGGACTAACGCCAGTGGAAGAGGAACCGCGGAGGTGTACACTCGGCAGCGAGGGGTACGGGGAGAGAGAGAGAGAGGAGGGGGGAGATTGGTGGGAGGGGTCTGGTATGGCAGACGTCACGGCTTGTGTAGGGGAGTATAGGCTGTGTTGTCAGCCTGGTGTCAGTCTGATGAAGATTGGCATTCAGGTAAGCTGTCATTCATTTTCAATGTCAGAGCGCGGAGCGGGCGAACACTCCAGCGTGTTTTTTCCCCTCTCGCTCTCATTACAAAAGGCAGGACATTATTCATACAGACTGGCCGAGGGCTGAGGGGAGAGAATGATAGACAGAGAGAGGGAGAGAGAAAGTGAGGGAAAGAGAGAGAGAGAGCGCGCGCGCGTGAGTGAGCGGGAGGGAGGAGGAGGAAGAGAACGAGTGCGATAGAAGGAGGGAGGAAGAGAGGAAAGACGGGAGAAAATGCCGTGCAGTTTGGGGAGCGCATAAGAGTCTTTCTGGATGATTTTGTTTGGTGGATGATGCGTTTGGAGTTGTGAAATGTTGTGGTAATTTTTGTGTCGACATTTTTGTTGGGGTTTTAAAGGGCTTTTTTTCTCTTAGGGATATATTACTGATTCGTCATATTCACAACGCTCAAAATATACGCATCTAAATTCACATTCAGAATTTTAATTCGGATGTGTTTTGGTATCGCCAGTGATTTGTTTCGAGTTACATTTATGTCTTGTTGGCTTTTAGTAAGTTTAAATATTGTATTTTACAGTTTGTTTATGAGTGGTTAGTTTTGAAACAACATATTGCTTGGTAAATGTTTTTCTAGCATTCCGATCTTGTGCACGTTTGACATGAGATTATCGCACATTAACACAGTCTGCCTGCATTATGCAAATTATATATTATATAAATTATATATTATATATTTTTTTTAAAGAATGTACGTACATTTGGGGTCGCGAATTTTTTATTTATTTTTTGTCGCCGATGACAACATTTTAAACGTATTTTTTAATTGTTTTGTGGTATGTGAAAGTATAATAAACTTTTAATAAACAATAATGTTTTACGTTGTGTTTATCAACCGTATGATACTGGCACTAATTGTGTTTGAGCAGCATACTGTTGTTATGGTTACCACTTCGCGATTCTTTTAGCGACCTTTAAATATACGTAGGCTACTCTGAATAGCTTGTATTCTAACCTTTTGCTTTAAATTGTTGTTTAAAAGAGCGTGTATGTACTTTTAAGGTTCCCAATTTTTTTTTTTTTTTTACTTCTTGTGATGCTTGTAGACACCTTTGATGTAAGTTCTAGTACAGCTATCGTATTTAATATTAAGTTTAATATAAAGTAAAATGTCAGTTTAATGTCTCTTTGCTGCTGCTGCTGCTGCTGCTGCTATCTTTCTTTTCTGTGCAGTTTTTATAGTTTGGCTGGCAAATCATGTAGTAGTACATTTATCACTCTTGTGAATACTTAGATTTGTCCTCTGATTTGCAAAAAATGAAGCTGATTGTTCCGTTTTAACTTGCAGAGACAACATTACATGGTATTGTCAACGACTAAGTTCCTCATTGGATATAGACTTGTTCCTTAGTAAAAGTTTAGTAACTTTCACTTGTTTAAGGCATTAAACAACCAGTTTTTTCCCCTGTAAATTTAGCTTCTCTTCAAAAAATAGCTGAGGCTGGAAACAGGGAACATTGTTAAGGTTTTGCAAAAACGTCTGGATTGTTTGCAAGCTTATAAAATACAAATTAATGTGTGCAAATTTGTATTTATTACACTTCTTGGAAATCCAAGATAATCCTTCAGACGTGCAAGTGAGCACTTTTTCATAATTGATACTTAAAAAAGATAATTTGCGATGTTGAGTACCATTTTTCTTCAAAAACGTGTTGGGAAAATTCTCAAATACTTTTTCAGACTGACTTAATTTAATACGTACCTAAAGTATAGCTACATTAACACCTTTGACAGTACTATTCAGGAAATAGCTCAATTCTGAATGCATTTTTATAAAACACTTTTAAATAAATAACACTCTAGTCTTTCCAGTAGAAGCCCTAACAAAGTGCAGATTTGAATTTCTTAGAAATATTAAAATTTTAATAGAACTATCACGGCACACAGCCTCGCTGTAGCATCTGTTAAATATACATGGGGAAAACGTAAGAGTGACGTTGTATGTCCATTTTCCGCCCAAAGTAAAATTTCGTTAAATCAGCTGTTTTTTTTTTTCTGCGGCGCAAGCGATCACGGGGCTGTAATGTTTTGTCTGGAAGATAAAAGTTGTTGGATAGGGCCAATTTAAATGCCGAGATCCCTGCTGGGATCTTAATTGATGATTTGTGTAGCGGGACAAGCTGCCCAGGGGCAAAACTGCAAACACAAAATACTCTGACTTTATTTGCATATTCCCCTTCTCCACATTATGAGCAAATTACAATCTGAGGTTCAATACTGCAGGACCCGGAGCTCTTTTGGTCTAATCACTAATAAAATGACTCAGTCGCCCTAAATGAGGGAAGTAAACTGAGCAAAAAGAAGATTGTAAACCAATTGTGATGCTTCTTGACTTGCAAAAAGCTAATTAGAAAATTGTCTTCCGTTCTAATGCGTCGTTTTTTGGTGCCAACCCTTGCACAAAAAATTCAAATCCCCTTTTCTACAGGTCTCATTTGGATTTTCAGATCTTATGTTGTTTGTCTGTTGACAGTTAATAAGATACTCGTTGTATCTGTGCACAATAAAAAATGCAGGCTCAAATGAGAATTATTCATCAGCCTGTAGTCTGCTGGGGTCTTGCGTGTTCAAGGTGAAGCAATATGAGGCTACATTGTTCTTCGCTCTTCTTAGATGAACAGAGACAGAGCTCTGTTGTTACAGGCTTCCACCGCTAAGCCTTTGCTGATCCTGATGGCTCTCTGAGGAGTGTGGGCCTGTTATTGCCGTTGGACGGCTGTGCGTCCAAATGACCTCGCTGTGCTGCTCTTCTACCGCTAGGTACGGCGGTCAAACTCCTCTCCTGGGATCTGGAGGTAGGGGAAGATTTGCTTGATTTACATGTGTGCAGGCACTTAACGGTCACCCGTAGCCTGGTGCTCACATCACAGCCCGTGGTGTTTTCATTTCACCCTGGCCTTGGGAGAGAGACGTGGCATGATATGTTGGAACTGACATTGATTTGATTTAAGAGAAAACACATTTTAAAAAAAGCCATTCTCCAAAAAGAAGCAGCGATCTGACGTTTGCAAATGTGATGAAGGCGTCCTTTGGTGTGCATGTCAGCACTTGTCACGCACTTAAATAGATGTCGCCAAATGACAAATGACTTGATGAAAATCTGCCCTTGACTATCCTTGTACACTTGTTTATATCTGCAGCATTTATAAATAAAAAGATTCATAATAAATTCAATGCAAAGCAGGAATATTTAGCACTAAAACATTTACATGTAACTTGTTCCACAAAGTTTGTACTCCACACACAAGTGATATAGTTGAAATTGTGTTGAAGTTAGCTATAGTTGTTATTTAAGTATTGCTGAGATATTGTTATAGTTTTTGTATTACAAATTTTAATTAGTTTTATTTTTTTTCATTTTATTTAAAGTTTTTTTTTTGTTTGTTTTTTTAATATATGCCTATATGGTTGTAATATTTTTAAAAGTTTTTAGTTATTTTATTACATCAGTTTACATTATTTTATTTCATTTAGCGTTTATTTTATTTCAAGTAATGTGTTTTTATGGTTTTTGTTTTTGTTAACTATAATGAACCTGCCTGGCAGGTCATCAAAAGGGTCCACGTGGGTCTTTAAAAACTTCAATTTTAGGTAATAAATAGTCATAAATGGTATAAGAAAAGTCATAATTTGCATTTTAAAGAGGTCTTAAGAATCACAATATAGATACATTTGTACAAACCTGTAGTATTTGGTCTGTAATGTTGTGTAAATCAGTTGTTTTTACTGTAATTTTATATGTGCATTTATTTAAAAAAAAAAAGAAAGAAAAAGAAGCAGAATTCTTAAAAAAAAAATCTACTAGACTTACATTGCAGGAGGGATCCAAGCCAATAGAAACCAGAATATCATATAGTGATTTGTGGGTGGGATCTTTTAAATTTGAGCAACTGCATAGCAATTCCCCGACAACCACTTATGCACTGCAGTGACTTTTAAAGTAGTAGAACAATGTTTCTTAAGAAAAAAAAAAAACATAGGTAACTTTTTTTACAATAATAATAAAGTATTGTTATTATTATCTCATGCAAATGATAGACAAAGATGTTCATAAGAACAAAATAATTACTTCACCAGGATCAAAAGCAGAGTCAAATTAGCAGCAGCTTATTATTAATTCTGAATTTAAAAACCTTGAACAAGACTGTAAACCTCCAAGTGCCTTTGTTCTTATCTCTAGCGGAATGCTGATAATCCAAATAAATGTTCTCAGCGTCACTGAGGGAAATACGAACACTTCCACAAAATCCTGAATTTATTATATTTCTGACTACTTTCTCGACACAGACAAAGGTTGAAAATATTTTATTTGAATTCTGTTTGAGATCAAAGTAGGAAAGAAAAAAAAAACCTACCCAAGACCAATTCATACCACCCCCCCCCCCCCCCCCCCCCCATTCTAAATATATAAATATATGCATGAGTATAATAACCAGTCAAATTAAAATAATGTGCTAGAGGCAGGAGAGTGCTTGACTAAGGTTGAGAGAGAATGATGTTTAATATTTTCTCTATTAGAGCGAGCATGAGAATTGTGGTTCTCACATGTTTTACACATTTCATATGTTGGTGTCATTTGGCGCGACCGGAGAGAGATAGATGTTCTCCAGCGGTGCATTGTGTGCATTTCGCTCTCCTGTCTTTTGGAGTGCAGAGTTTTTATTAGAGCTGAAATAGTGCATTGAATTCTCATCTATTACTGTAAAAGCCATCTTCTCCGAAAGTGGCATCGCTCTCCGTCCCATTTCAATGACATCATTCATAAATGCATGTTTTTTTTCCCATTCACACTTCCTGCTCTGTCCTCTGGAGCATTCAAACACAGACCACCATTGATTCCAACCACCTGATTTCATTGGGACCTTTGACACTGAGCTATATCGGAGTTTCCTCTCCCGCTGATCTATTTGTGCATCTTTTGTTGTGTTTCGAACAGAACCCCCCACGTTTCCATCATCCTCTTTCAAGCTCAGAGCCATTGAAAGCCATTGATCGCTAGCTGTATGTGTGCAAAATGCCTGTAATGGCGTCAGTACATGACAGGATCACTTAACAGCAAAGACTGAGTTATCTCTCATTTTATTAATGCATTGGAATGGTTTTCCTTATAGAGATGGTGAGTGACTCCTGAATAGCGTCTAATTCACTTGCTTTAAAAGGATTATTAATGCACATCAATCCAGATAAATGAATCTGAGTTTTATTTGCAAAGTGGTCTATCTCAGCTAGTTTTATTGGCCTGTTGCTTTGCAAATACCGCTAGGAACAATTTTTTTTGCTTTCTAATAAAATGCATTAGGACGGAGCAGCCTCTGGGATGCCATAAAGCACCTGGCTTCCTGGTGGCTTTAGCCGCAGTCTTTGATTTACAGCTTGCAAAAGTTTTTCTTGGAAAATGTTTCTTTTTTTTCTTCTTCTTTCAACTGAGACCACTAATTCAAGTTTAGTCTAGAGATTTTAGGGGCTACTGATCCTTTGAATAGTGCTATACATCTATGAGATCTATAAATAATATGTTATATACATACAAAATAAAAATTATTTTTTCAGATAAAAAAAAAATTAATTGGTGCTTAGTGAAATGGATCATTAAAAGCCCTCAACTAAACACGTGCACTGCAACATTTTCCTTAATATACTGAAGAAAATGGTATAGGAATCAAATTTTAATACATTTCTCAAACAATCACAAAGAAACTCCAATAACAATAGAAAAACTGGAAAAATCAGGTTACAGTGTAAAGAAGACTTTCTTGATTTACATAATGTTTAAAATGTCTCTAATAAGAATCTCTGAAATTATTGCAGATATTTTAAGACTAAATGTGTATTTTCAGAAATGAAAAAAAAATATATACTATAAATGTATTTAATAAATATTTTTATATTTTCTAAAATATATACATGCAGGTGTGTTAATTTCTATATATATATATATATAATAAATATACACAGTACATATACATATATTATACAAACAAAAACTTTTAATTCTAAATCATTTTTGACAACAATAGTATTAATACTTTTTTATATTTATGTATATATTTTTTATAGCTGCTGAAAAACTATTTATTAAAACAACACTTTTTAAAACAGGCTTTT
>JAUCMU010000002.1:11070387-11088200 GCA_032275025.1 Enteromius treurensis | reverse complement strand
CATTATTTTAGTGTGTTAGAGCAGAAAGATGCAGCTCTGGTTAAACAGCTGGATGTTGGGTTGAAATGTTACCTGAACGCCGCGGGTGATAGTTTGTAATGTGTGTGTTTCTGGTTCTCGTCTGTTTGGGGCTGGCAGGAGCAGACGCGGGTTCCCTGTCCCGTCTTTTGCGCTGCCTTGTTGAGCATAGCTCTGCAAACATATTTTACAGTTTATTCTCTTTTTTTTTTTTTTCTGAATCGTTCGGTTCGTATATATAGTGCCTTTCCAACACCCATGGTCACTTTACAAGTCAAATTTAAAGAACAGAAACAAATAAACATCAATACCAGAAGACAAAACATATGAAGAGCTGACAGTAATATACAGAATTTATTTTTAATGACTATTTCAAAAATATAAAAAATCCAACAACCCAATATGTATTATAGTGTAAAGGCATAAACCTGTTTTGCAATTGGCCTCAAATTTTATCTATATTTTATCTTTTATCGATTGCATGATTAATAGATTGAAATTTCCATTTTTTGAAAAAAATTCTGCTGCTTCTCCCAACTGCTTCCCAACATCCTGATATATAATGCAAAGTTTTCATTCCTTGCTTATTGCTTTCTTTTCTTACTGTAAAGGTGTTTGTCCTAACATATACGCAAGCCATCGGGTGCATGACAGAGAAAGAATTTCCGACTGTATGTCAATGAATGGATCGATGTGTTTGCATCGACCAATACTTTGAAATCAATACCCAGTATGTTAAGTCAGAAGGTGTGATGATGTGCTTTAAAAGAGCAAGCCGGAAGGCTTAATCAGTGCACGCCTTTCACCCGCCGAGACTTCGGAGATTTCATTGCTCATTATAAAGTGTGTATGTGTGTCCATGTCTGTGAACACAGGTTTGTGGATAGAGCCGTTATCCAGTGTACACGGTGTGTATGCATTATTATTATGATGCTGCTGTGGGTTCCACGCCACTCTAGGGACCGAGACTTGAGAGGCCCCCTTAAAATACCGCGCAATAATTGGAATTGCTTTATCTTTAGTCTCATCAATTAATGTGCAATTTTCCATTTAATTACCAACTCGCTCACAAAATTTGCAATTAAAATGAGGCGAGATAACAGCGAAGATGCCTTTCGGCTGATAGCACTTGGAATGAGAACACAGGCGTTGTGTGTAATCAGTATACAAATCACACACACACAACGTTCTCAATTTGTATGATTTGGACGAGCTTCATAAAATATGCAATGCCAAGCCAGAATCTAATTTGTCCTTGGAAAATTCCTCACGTTTCCACGAAGTCCAACATGAAACGGTCCGAGCGCAGAGGTGCTGATGGTGTTTATGATCATGATAACCCAAAACCGTGTGTGTGTGTGTGCGTGTGCGTGTGCGAGAGATCTCCTTAAAATAGCTGTTTGGTTTGTCTTGGCCCCATAGACCATTTTCCACCCACTCCTGCCAACCTGAAGATGAGCTGCAAGGGAAAAAAATGATCTTTCCTGTTTTCCCGCTCGAACTGTTGTCTGTCTGCTGTCTGAAGAAGGTTACATCCTGTCCGCCGTCTGGGAGACTTGGCTTCTGTACTGGATTCTGCTTTGTGTCTCCTTGATTTTCCCACAATCCTCTTGACAATCCTCTTGTTCTGCTGTCTACAGAATTATTGCAGCAAACTTTGATGGAAACAATTGGAAAATGTGTATAAACAGGATTGTATGCCTGATTTCAAACTGTCAAGACATAGACAGAGCAAACAAGTTGTTCTCAAGAGAGAAAATTACTACTACTAAAGCGCAGAAAGAACTTTTTAGGTCACGTTTTAAATGAGTGATTTAGGTCTCGTGTAATTACCGAACGGAGCAGAGGTCCCACCCACATTAACTCAGCAGATGTGATCGTACTGTTCTTTCAGAGTAATTATATATGATTGCTTATGTATTTTTAGTATTCTTTACGATTGTTAGCTTCTGCTTCTTACATCTGTGGGCTGCTACTAAAAGGCTGGAGCTCAGTGGAGGACTGAAGACCGTTTTTGGGGGGTCAAACTGTCTGAAATTATCATTTTAATTTGGGTGTGATTTCACGAGCTTCTTAAATGAAAATTACACAAAAGACTCAACAGCAAATATACGCTTGCAACTGTCTTCCTGTGTTTGGATGGAACTAAATCTTATTTTGAATGCACTCAGACTGATGGGAAAATCAATATGGGTTGAGACGATATCTAACATTCAAAGATGTTCATAGTAATAGACTTGGTTAGAGCATATACTGTATAACTTGAAAAGAAATAAGAAAGCTAGTGCTGCATTTATTTATTTATTAAAAAATTCTAATAAGACAACCTTTGAAAAAAGTGACATTTTGTAATGAGAGCAAAGAGTACAGAACATTTGTACTTAATAAAGCTTCACTTAGAAGTCGGGTTCAGGGGTGCATGTGCAGTAACATGGGGCCAATTATCTGTAGTCAGGGTTTCCCACAGTGCACCGTCTCTGGAGTCCACCCTCACCCGTGCCCAGTGTCAATTACTCTTCTGACAACAGAACTAATGAGCCCCTGATTGGCCTGCTGGGGTTGTCATGTTTACCTTAGAAAACACTAACTCATCATGTACCTGCACCTTTAGGTGTTTGTTTGCTTTTCTAGACAGACGTATGGATGTAACAGTTTTTACTGGGTTGTGGAGATGCATTAGATTGTCTTGCTTGAGTTTGTTGCTAACGTGTTGTATTTAGTGACATTACTGGTAAATGATAATATTAAGTATGGACTTTTGTTGACAGAATTGCATTAACTTGTGGTATTTTAGTCTACATGACTACAAGTCACAAATAGCCCTTATATGCAGACCTTGATGTATTGCCTGGCCTCAGAAAGATTTTTATTTTATTTTATTTTGATCAACTACAACATTACATGAACGTTTCGTGAGTTTAAGTACAGCAGCACCTAGTGGTGTGTTATGGAATTGTTTCAATAAAGAACTGAGGAATGCAATGGTGTATTTTTATTTATATATTTTCATCAGTGTTATCGGTTATAATTGTACAACCTGCTATAAAAGATACAAATCAGAATCATTTTTCTTTCTGGTAAGCATACCAGCAGATATGAATTTGGTCAGGAAACAGGATTGTAAATCACTTTTAATTTCACTGTTTTGTTTCCTCCAGGATCTCCATGTGAAGCTATCCCATGATGCAACATGTGTCCCCAGCACCAGCATTGACCATGATGGCCACACAGAGCGTCCCTCCACCATCGTACCAGGAGAGCCAACAGGTCAGTTAGCAAACATTTTTCTTTTATTTAATGGTCATTAATGCAATATGACTTTTGCGATTTTTGTGTGACAAATAATTTTTTTATTACGGTAAACTGTGGCTTTGTCTTAAACTGTGGCTGTCAGAAAGGTACATCTGTAGTTCTGTGCAGTGTCATATCTTCATTGTGCTTGTCCTGAGTTAATCAGAGGGACACAGAGCAGCGTTTTTGTCCCAGAGCCCCCTCTCCCTGTCCGGCTGCTGTCTCCCTCCGCCCTGAGGATTAGAGGCTGGGGAGAAGAGCAGCACGCTGGTGGAGACATGCAAATGAGAGCTAGTTAAGTGTGAAGAAGCTAATTTATTTCCTATTTGAGGCTGGGATTAAGACTTCCAGCTTCCTCCCTTAAACCATTTTTGTTCTGGGGAGGGAGACAGGAGGGGGCTTCCTTTCAAAGCAGCATCACAAGAGAGAAAAGCAGGGCAGGAGAGACAGGGAGATGTAGACAACAGGCAAGTTGTGCTCTCTCTCCCACTAATGCATTCTAAACAGGGTATTTGTTCATCTTGACAGTGTTTCGATTGCTAAAGGGCGAGACCTCTGCCCACCTCGACTGCCGGAGTTTTATTTGATGACTAGGTGGAACGTTTTCCTGCAGAAGGTGACCTATGTAAAATTTTAGGGGCCATGTGCCTCAATTTAGATTCCAGATTTTAATGAGACCATATGCTGCATTGTCTTGCGTTGTAAGAGACAGTGGAAGAGCCTTCCTGAATATGTATGCTGGGAATTTTTTTTTTTTTTTTTCAGTGCTAGCTTTTGTCTCAAGTTTTTCTAGAACTTTATCTGGATGTGTGCCATTTTCCCTCAGTTGCGGAAAAGATAACAAACCAGATTACTATGCCCACATTTCCGCTCTTATAGCTCCATAAAAAAAACATCGTAACCCATTAAAAAACACAAAAGTGAAGCGTTCATAAACTAAATCTGATAAGGCGACAGTGCCTGGCTGTGATTCATCAATAACATGCACATGAGCAAGATGATCGTGAACTGCATCTCTGGCCCACTGGCACAGAGGGGGCAAAAGCAGGATGGGTTGCGCTGTCTCCTAATATTCTTCAGTTATCTGTAAGCAATTATTAGCTGTTATTACATAAAAAAAAATCCCCAAAATTCTGGAAAGAGAATCTGATTGATAATAGTTTCAAAGAGGAAAATTATCCTTATTTACTCACTCTAATGATCTAGCAAACCTGTATTCTTATTGGGGGTTGACCGATTTATCTGCACTGATATTAAAGTGCCCCTATTATGCCATTTTAAAGGTTGCAATTATTGCTTTATGAGTCTCTTAAAACAGGTTTACATGTATGCAAGGTCAAAAAACACTGTAGTTATCTCCAAAAATAGATTTTATTTTACCCCATTTCTGAATGATTCGTAAACGACTCGTTTGAAGCAGTTCAAAGAATCAATCTGTCTAAACCCCGCCTCTCCGTGAGCCCTCACTGCTTTGATTGGTCAAATGGCGCAGTCCTTTATGATTGGTCTACCGCTACAGCGTGTGTCAGAAAATAAAACGCCCATATCAAGTTGTTTAAGACATAGAACGTGGGCAGACATTATGCAAATATGTTACTTTGTGACGTGTGGCCGTAACAGAAAAAGATTTGAATGTGCGCCGACTCTTTTTTTTTATGACAAAAACGTAATTCATTGCGCACTGTCGTCGTCACAACTTTATAGATAGTTTATGTTCACAGCTACATGACATCATATTTGACATGACATCAAAGATCATATTTGAACAGGCATAAAAGGGGCACTTTGAGTATCTTTTTATGGTAATCGGTATCAAAACAATAATTCAAAAGCATTTAAGAAAGTCGTGGCCTAATAGTTAGGGAGTTGGACTTGTAACCTAAAGGTCACGGGTTCGAATCCCAGGTCCGGCAGGGATTGTGGGTGGTGGGAGTGAATAACCAGTGCTCTCCCCACTTTCAGGGATTGTGAAGATTAAAACTCTGCAGCACTGGCACGAGGCACTCTACAGCTAACCCATAATGGATATACATGCTGTTTTTGTTGACTTTACTTGAGCTTTTGACACATTAAACATTGTCAACTGCTACTATCCCTAGCTGATTTGCATGTTAGATGACCCCTTTGGCTCATTGTAAAGAGCTATCTGAGTAGCCTAGAGCAGAGAGTGAAGTGGGGTTCTTGCGTGTCTAACTCCCCTAGGGGGACTTTTATCCCCTCTGCTATTTGTTGTATGTAAAAACAGCTTGGATTCGTATTTGCCACCTTCAGTAATACCTGTGAAATACGCGGATGATACAACAATCACAGAGCTTCTAGTGGGATCTTTATCTGGACTCACTCAGAAGGTCTTAGATTCTGTAGTGGAATGGGGGCAAGAATTCACATTAGCAGTGGAGCTAAGACTGTGGGCATGGTAATTAGTGCTACGAGAGAGGACAACATTCCGTCCCCTCCCTCTCCTACTATCTCAGGACATGCAACTAGTAGAGTTTCCACCTATAAATTGCTTGGAGTCCAAATATCTTCTGACTTGTCGTGGGATGCCCACGTTAAGTGCTGTACAGGATTTCAGAATACATAACCTTTGTGCTATATAAAGAGCGGGTCTCCCTACTTCAACTCTTCCAGCACTAAGTGAGAGGCGTGAGGAAGCCTCCTTACGTACTTTTACTAAAATACTCAAGGGCAGTTCATCACCACTGCATTGCTTCCTACTTATGGCTCCAACACATACTTATTCTCTCCGGCGGCACAAGACATATGTTGTACCTAGGAGTAACACTAAACGTCATGAACTTTGAATTAGTGTACAGATAACTTACAGGTCTTTGACTGGGTTACCTTTTCTGTGATTCTGTGTTATTCTATGTATATGCCATTTTATTTGCTTGTATTATAGCTATTTTATTTATTTTTACTAAGTAATGATTGTTTCTGGAGTATGTGTATGTTTGACACATTTCAGGGTTTTGTGCTGCAATATCCTGTCATGTCAAACTTTAAATAAAACAAACACACCTTCAATACCACGGCTGCCCACTGCTCCGGGTGTTTTGTGTGCGTGATTGTTCACTTCTCACTGCTGTGTGTGTGCACTTGGATGGGTTAAAACGCAGAGCACAAATTCCTAGTATGGGAAACCATACCTGGCCACATGTCACGTCCTTTCCTTTCCTAGAATATGTGAATCACTGCATTATCCATGAATTGGCATAACTATAGTACATTGATATTTAATATTTGAGCAATTAATGCTTGTAGATTGATTAGTCAAGCAACACGATAGAGATAAAAGTACTGTAAAAGTAGTCTGTTTTTAATATTTTTTGTGTAATAGGGTCTAGACTGAAGATCTGCAGTTATTTTGTATTCTTTATATCTTCAGATGACAGGCACTACGCAGCAAAACTCAAAGGCCCAGCATGTCCACCTCTCTGCAGCCTCAGCGGCAGGGGCCACACAGGTCAGCGTGACCCTTGACCCCCAAGCCCAACTGGAATCAGACAAACGAGCCGTTTACAGGTGAGTATTATGCACTAATGTATTAAGGACATCATTATAAGTAAATCTAGATTTGTACTTTCTCTAAAGAAAATGTGAGCAGTGCTTCCAAATGCAAAACATGATGCAAGGATGCTGTGTGGTTGCTAAGGTGTACTGGTTGGTCACCAGGGCACAGCAAGGTGGTTGCTTACTGGAAAAGTAAAAATACATCAACAAAAATTCTAAAGTTTAGAGCCTGTAAGGGTTTAGTTTTTTAATGTTTGAAAAAACATTCTTGTGCTTTCCAGGTTAGCAAAAATACAGGAAAAGCTGTAATATTATAAAATACTATTAAAATTTTAAATATATTAATCTCAGTTTTTAGTACTCCAGTCTTGTGTTTTACTTGAGCTTTTAACATGCTGATTTTTTGCTTCTTATTATCAATGTTGAAAATAATTGTACTTCTCAATATTTTAGAGGAAACATGATACATTTTACATTCAGGGTTCATTGATGAATGAAAAGTAAAATTATAATAAAAACAAACAAAAAAAAACATTTAAAAAATCAACTTCGGAACAGGAGTGTGTATTTATGCCAAAGTATGAAAGTTTTGTGTTTCTTCATATTTTCTGACTGAATATTAGGTAGATACCTGTACACCATTGTTCCATCAGAAATAAATAATGCAGTTTTATAGCTATTTGAAAACCTCATAACATATTGATCTAAATACAAGCATACAGACTAGAGGCTTGATTTGGATAGCAACATGACTGCATAAGTCATATTTTCCTCGTTTATTCATGAAGTAAATAATACATGGCACACTGACACTTTAAATACTTAAAGCCTCATTCCCAAACCTACCCTCCCCGGTTGATTACAGCGCGGCTGTTTGCGAGCCGCATGCATATCGTAGCATCGTCGTTCCTGTCTGAAGGCAGCCGCGAGGGCTCGTTCGACCAGCTGCAGCGCTGGCTATGATTAGCGGTGTCTCGCGGCGGCGTGGCAGAGGCCCGTGGTTTCACGCTAACCCCTGAGGCAGGTCTGTGAAGGCCTGGGCAGGCCTGGGGCTCAGTCTCTCAGCTCCTCAGAGAGAAAAAGCTGCCTTTGATGTGAGCAGCCAGCTCTAGGCAGCCTGCAGGCGGTGTGAAGAAAAAAAAAAAAAAAGCCTAGACTCAGCCTACATTCACACTACACACACACACACACAGTGTCTGCTCCTACTTCCCCCTCATTCCTAGTCACATATACTCAAGACTCGGCGTATATAACTCACCGCCTTCTATCTCTCTCACAACACACACACATGGATTTCTGGTTTCATCCTACATGACATATCTTAAGTGCTCTAAATATTCAAAGAACCTTCACTCATGACTTGTTCTGATTCTCATCCAAACGCACAATAAAAGCGCACAGGTGAGGTACAAAAGCAAGGAGAATTGTATTCGATTTGACATTTCATGCTGACAGTTGTCTAATGCAATTAAAGTGCAGAAATCCAATAATGGAATTTAGCGTAATTAAAGTTTATTGTGTATAAAGGAAAACTTTATTGTCTATTAAATGTAAATGTTGCTACTTAATATTTATTTAGATGTTTCATAATATATAATAATAATATATGCAAATATATGCATTATAATTTCTCATAATTGCCTAATCAGTGTTATATTGGCCAAGCAACTGTTTACATATTGAATCTATTGTAAAAAATGTTTTTTATAAATTAATAGTTTCATTAAATGCATTAAATTGATTAGACTTGACAATAAAAACAATGTTTTGTTTTGACTTTCTATTACTTTTTGCTACACGACTGTCTTCAATATTAATAATATTATTAATTATTATGATAAGCTCTTAAAAATGCATATTAGAATGATTTCTAAAGGATTATGTGACACTGAAAACTAGATCAAAGGCTGCTAAAAATTCACCTTTACTGTCCCAGAAATAAATTACATTTCAAATTATATTTAAATAGAAAACATTTTCGCAATATTACTGTTTTCCTGATCATACAGTATGAATTTATCCATGTTCAGCATTAGAATATCTTTATGACCCCAAACGATAGTGTGTTTTTTGCTCTACGTTTGTTATGTACTGTGGAGTAAAGAGCAACATGGTAGCTCACCTCCAAAACTATTGTGGGTATTTAACGGAGCAGAATTTTTGTGTGTATCTGTTTGTTTATAGTGTATCCGCATCTATTGTTTTGATTCAATTTGGCAGGTTGGTGTTTATTTCTGCACCTCTCGTTTCTCTAATTGCCAGTATTGCGAGTTTGAGTTGTGGAGTCTATGCTCTGGCGTGCGTTGCTTAATTGTTAACAGTGGAATAAATGTGCGATACAGTAATTATCTTAACGAGTTACTGCACTCTCTTTTAAAGCATCCGAGACCTTCTCTTCTTATTAGAAACATGGCAGGGGGTCTCTTTCCTGTGGGGTACTTGCGACATATCCAAAATTAGGTCCAATAAAATCCAGCATCCAGGAGATGAAATTGTAATACGTATCCGAAGAAGCTCCTGAGGGTGAAAAATTCAGCACTATTCCACACGGAAAGTAAAAGTGTTTGATGAGTGAACTGAAGAAACCTCCTATATAAAGTAAAAATCCTTTATTCCTAATGCAAACATCATTATTATAATATCAAAAGGAAATAAATTAGACTTTCACAGCAAGCAAATCTATATGTGTCCAGTAACTGTTTTGTGTGTACAGAATTGTATCCTGATGCCTCTCAGCCTCCATTTTTGAAGTGTTTGTGTTTATGTATAGCGTTCAGACCCCCGAAGGTGTGCTTATATTAAGGTATTGAAATGTCTGAATGGATTTATATGTGTCTTTCCCTTCTCGCCGTGACTCAGATTGGCGGGTGCTGAGTGGATTTGCATTGATACTGGATTTCGGTCTCATGGTGCACAGTCATGCTGTCTTCATTGAGCTCCAGTGGATCAGGAGTGTCTTGGGCTGACGGAAGAGAGAGAGAGATAGAGGGAAAGAGATGGAATACCAAACAGAAAAGAAGAAAAGGAAAAGGAAAGAGTAAGAGAACAGCTTTAGTAGACCCAGCAGTAGCAGCAGCGCATATCAGTCCCAACAGGAGTGCTTTTAATTTGACAGCCAGAGAGAAAATGGTGAGCCAGTTCTCCCCAGCCGCTGTAATGCACCATAAATTCTGTTTACATTCGCTGTTGGGAAGCTCTCGCAGTCATTTGGTACCCAACATCTTAACGACTCTCTCTCTCTCTCTCTTAGTGATGGTGCTGAGAATTTGTCTTATCTGAGCCATAGATTCATTCTGAGAGCGAGTCGGTTCTGATCACAAGGTTGTATATTTGAGATTGTTACTGGCAGGTTATGGTAGATAGTACTCAGAGCAAATCTCCGAGGGCACATTTATATCTCAGTAAGATTTTGTTCCTCAGTTTAAAACTGTAGACGTCTAGTTTTATTCCGTCTCATCCTGTCTCGTGTCTCCAGGGTGCAGAGTGTTCTGAACTTCACAGACTGACTGTCTGAAGATTGAACGGGTGTGTTCGTGTTAGCTATAGCTGCTCTAAGCCTGTGAATGAATCTAATACTTGTTAGCAGTGCTTGCTAAGGCAATAATATTGCTCAGGGCTGCTCAAATCTTTGTATCTTTTAAACATTATTTCATAGAGCCTTAGCAACCACCCAGAACACCTTAGCAACCACATAGCATTGATCTAAAAACAACCTGACCAGCCTAGCAACTGCATACAGTAGCAGTGTCCTATTAACCACCCAGATCAGTATAGCAATGCTATAAAACCACCCAAAACAAACACTTCACATTTTACAGGCAGTGCCCTAGAAACCACACAAAATTCTCTAGTAACCACAAAAATACTGAGAACCATAGCACCCGTATAAACCCCCTGGCAACCACATACCAACACTCCAGAAACTACTCGGAACACCATAGCAGCTAAATTGCAACACTAACCAATTTGGTAAATTAAATGTAATGTTTACGAGTTGTTTCATTGACCTCTTTCCACGGTTCAAACACTGATTGAGTGATTACATAAGGCATGAGATGTTCATTCATGTTTATTTCGTATTGAATCTAGTAATACAGAGGAAGGGATGCCATCTGAAATTAGGTGTTTATACCATGATCTGAAAGCACACAATGCTGTATGTGTCCAATTCCATACTGAAAGACCCTCAAATTTTCTGTACGAATACATGTACCGATAGATCCCTAGTATTTAACCTCTAAATTCAAACCTGTGGTCCAATGATAAGAGCTGGCTGTGTATCACAACAGGCCACAGCTAGCCTTTACCCTGCAGGTGAAGGAGAGAGCGCTAAAAACAGCGTTGAAAAAGAGCACCGCCACTCATTGAAATGCAGCAGTAGGGGTCCCATATAAACCCTGATGGCGAGTGGTGTGTGTATGTGTGTGTGTGTGTGTGTGTGTGTGTGCTCGCTCCCCATACAGGTTGAGCTCCAGACATGCAGCCTGGAGGAGTGAGTGTGTGTTCATGTGAATGTGTGTGTGAGCGCTCTCAGCATGAGGGCACCCCAGACTGGGTTTAATAAAGGCAGCAGCCACTGGCTCGCCCTGATTAGGATGGCAAACATACCGGGTGAGCACACAGAGCGCACACCCCCATCTCCCCAGCAGCCCGTGGGTGGCCCACTACGCTACCAAAACAAATGCAGCTCGAGCTAGCAAATACGTCCAGCTTTATTTTGGGTCTCGGAATTGCTTTGATGTGCTTTTCGTTTTCTTAGAAAAGATTTATTTATTGACTGTTTACTTCTTCTTTTTTTTTTATCTTCAAGGGCTTTGGGTTCTAACCTGGAGACCTCTACAATAAAATATTCATGGCAAATTTAGCTTGAAATCAAAAAACAGGTAAACCCAATTAGGTTTAGCTTGAAGTTTTTCATTAGCTGAGATGATGGAACCTAGTATTGGTCGAATGAAAATAAAAACACCATGTCTGACTTTATTCGTCAGTTCGCTGGATCGGTTCTGCTGACTCTTATCTCAGTAAATGACACTTTTATGGGTTAATAGTTCCCCAGCTCCCTCCGTCCTGAGACCTCCGCACTGCAGATGATGTCTCGCTCTTCTGGCACCTTGCCAGCTCTAGGTACCTCATGTAGTTTTCGGTAGTGCTATGAAATGATTGTTTCAGCATAACCTGCAGGACTACTATTGTAGACTCATTCTTTAAATCTTTTTTTTTTATTATTATTATTTAATTCATATATTTTTACTATTGTTCTGTTATTTAATTTATTATTATTTAATATTTTATAGATTCTTCTATTACTATTTTGTTGTTTTTTTAAACATTAAGTATACAATTGGTTTAAAATGTTAAATCTCAAGTTTGCAAGACTTTATTAACAATTCAAATTGTTTTTGAAAGTTTTTCATTCATAATTAAAATTTCATAGTTTTCTTACAACATGAAGTACACGCCTCTTTGTTTTAATGGCAAATTGCAGTTCATTACGTGATTCGAAAAATAATTCAGTGACCACAGATTCAGAGTCTTTTTGAAGAACTTATTTCATTACATGACCTACTCATACAAATCATTTTCATTTGAATTACAATAGTTTGTTTTTATGTTTGACCAGCAAAAAGGAAAAATATATGTCATCATGTAAATTATCTGATGAGTCGTCCTGAATTTAAGTTTTGCCTTTTTTTTTCAAATTATTATATACATAATTATTTAATCTACGCTTGGAGTTTGTGAGTCCTCATTAAAGTTTTATTTCATGATAGGCTGCTGCTCATAAATCATTTGTTTGTGAATTGAACTACTGGTCTGTTTGGTTTTGGATCTTTTTTTACTCATGCTTTAAAACTTAATTTAAGACACAGTTCTCTGTTTATTTTGAAGTTCAGTAAGCGAGTCAGGTGTTAATTCACGTACTACTCTGAGAGATTTATCCATTCAATTAGAAGTCTTTCAAGTCTTTTCATTACAAGAACCTGCTCATAACAATCACTGCGGATTCTAAGTGACTGAAGTTTGATTTTCTTGTTTTGTTTGCTTTCTCAAACCTTGAAGGGGTGGGTAGTCCATCCAAAACGTACTCACCCTCATGTCTTTCCAAACCCATATGACTTTGCATATGCAGGGTAAAATATTAAAATCAAGGATGTTTCCATTAACTTCCACTGTGTTTCAGTCCATACACTGGAAGTCAGTCTGTATTCATTGCAAAAACCTGCCATTTGGAATCATTTGTTTGTGATTTGAATTACACTACACTAGTTTGTGCATGTCTTAATCTGTATTATCTGATGAGTGAATTCAAATTTCTATTATATTCTATTAAAAGTGCTTTTTTTGTCTATCATAAAATGGAAAAGTCCTTCTAATGGCTCCTTTGCCGTTACAATTATACGATCCCTCTCTTCCACATTTGAGGGATGGCAGTCTGGAAAGTCTTTCCCGCAAGAGTTGAGAGATGATAACTAAAGGTTAAAGACAAATAGCATTAAGTGTTTCATTTTAACCGGCACATTTTGAAAGATTAACCGATTAGCTCGGCACTTTGCGGCACATAGACTCATCCAGAACGTATAGATGAAGAGATTTAAAAGTCTGGAGTTGCTCAGAGAGATCAGATTACATTTAAGAGTTTTTCCAACCTCGTTTAGCCTTTGAAACAAACCGACGCAATTAGTTTATAGAGTAACTGCTGTTCTTACATCAGAAATGTAATGTTCAGAATAAGAGCTGCTTCGTGTCAGGCATCGCATCTGTATGCAAGGCATGACTAAAGTTTCCAAAAATCGCACATAGTTTGTGCTGCAGATGTATGTTATGAAATATAACCTCCCTAATGAAGATAATGCAGCATTATTAGACTCACTCCAGGGAATGTGAGTGTTCGGAGGAACCTGTACCTTGTGGCTTAACTTTCCAATTCGATTTTATGCTCTAATTTCTGGGTAGTTTGTTCCTCAGCCTACTTGCCAAATCCTCGAAGAGCTAAATTGATAGCATCCTTTGGCTTTGGGCCTTTAGGGCTGTGTCCGGGTTATGATCCAGGCCTGCGAAGAGAGAGAAGGGGAGAGATAACCCAGCCATGCCCTCCAGGATTTAGTGTGACAGGGGAGGGGAGAGAGGAAGAGGGGCTGGCACGGCGGAGGGGAGCGGGACGAGCCCGGAGGGAGTACAGATCGCCTCGCTGCTCAGCACTGTGAGCCTGTTTAGTATTCCTGTCACGTCAGCTGGAGGGAGCGGCATTAAATTGGGATCAGGCAGATTAGAGTCTAATATAGCCAGCTATTAAAGGCTGCAAATGAGAGTGGTGGGTTACAGCCGGAGACTGGGCCCCTCACCCAGTCTCACAACCTCTCTCGGTCTCTCAAACAGGCGCCGCAAGAAAAGAAAAAAAAAATACAATACACATATACACACAGAAACTCACATAGGATATGATAGGATAGGATAAAATATGCTGTAAAACCTAACATTGAAAGTCGCTAAATGAAATGAGTTAATTTAACTCAAAATATATTTGTGACGTTAACTCAAAACCTAATTATGTTAAGCATAGCTCAAACTAAATAAGTTACAAGAAATTAATTTGATCAGTTATTACCATGCAGTAATATGATTACAAAATGTAAATGGTTGACCGCAAAATGTTTAAAAGAAATAACATTGTTCTAACATTGTTTTCTAACATATAACATTTATAGGTTATAGGTTATTATTCTTTAGCTTTCATAACTACGTATTTACCCTAAATACAATAAATAAATTAACTATATACAATAATCTGTCTTATATTACGCCTAGATTAATACTATTAAAGTAATTAATTTTACTCAAAATATTATTTGGCAGTTTTTCAAAAAAACGCACGCATTTTTCAGTCAGGCACATCTCCAGCGGCTCACGAGCTCACTCTCTCCCGGGATCACAGCTGCGCGGCTGGCGACACGGTCACGGAAAATATCAGGTAAGCATTTCGAACTGCTATATTCCTATTTAAAGCACTTTTGAACATTTGTGTTTTTTTTTTCATCTGAAGTTCATCTGAAGATTAACCAGCTCAGTTATCCTAATGCGTGTAACATTAGCTAGCAAAGAAGCAGAGCTAATGCTCCATTACTTCATATGTTATCAACAACTAGAGTTATATATGCGGTGCTATACACACGACTTTTCTTTATTGTGAGTTAATTTTTCAAATTTTGTATTTTGTCTTCAGGGACAATAATGGCATCAGTCATTCAAGTTATGAACCTTGGCGGATCTACTACCTGGAAAGACACAAAGGATTATTTTAGGACACACAAGGTAAGACATAGGTCAGGAAAACGTATTTACTTCGCACTACATTTTAACCTTTTTGTTGAAATCAACATTTTTAGTTTTTCTTAAATGGATAGTCCAGTTAAATCTGCAAATTCTTTCATTAATTACTCATCCTCATGTTGTTCCAAACCCTTTAGACCTCCATTCATCTTCGGAACACAAAATAAGATATTTTTTAATGAAATCTGAGACCTCTTTGACCCTCCATAGACAACAACACAACTGAAATGTTTCCAGGTCCAGAAATGCAGCAAAGACATCATTACAATAGTCCATGTGACATCAGTGGCTAAACCATATTTTTACAAAGCTAGGAGAATGCTTTTGTGCTTAAAGAAAACTATAATAACTTTACTCAACACTTCTTCTGTTTCAAATCAGACCTTCCACCATCATCAAGAATACCTCTGCATTTAATCAGTGCAAGCAATTGCTGCTGCTAACATAGAACATACAAGCACTGAGCCTTGTTTACTGCAGAGGAACGCACACGCATGTGTTGTGATACTGTCCATAATGGTGCCCTGGGGTGACACGAAGGAGAATAATTGTTGAATAAAGTCTTTTTTCTTTTTCTTTTTTTCTTTATGCACAAAGAGTATTCTCGTAGCTTCATAAAAAATTAAGTTTGAGCCAGTGATATCACACAAACTGTTTTAACAATGTCCTTGCTGCATTTCTGGGCCTGGTAAAATTACAGTTGCATTGCTGTTTATGGGAGGAGCAGAGAGCTCTTGGATATTATCAAAAATCTGTTGTGTGTTCTGAAGATGAACAAAAATCTTACAGACTTGGAACGACATTAGGTTGAGTAATTAATAATAGCATTTTCATGTTTAAATATGATATTTGGTGACATACATACTAACATCTTTTTACTGCATTTAGAAAAGGGAGCCTGGTGAAGTACGGAGAGCAGCTCTCACCATCTTTGCTGTAACGGAGGGAGAGGGAAGATTGTCTTTAAAACCATTGGATGTTTTATTTGAAGATGATGTCTGCCAAGTCTTGGTTCAGTGCACTGGTCCTTTTTATTTTGCACTGAAGTATTCCTGTATTTACAAATGTTTGTATATAAGTGCTGTTTATCTTGAGGAAAGCTTTTTTTTTTTTTACATAAAAAAGTATCCACGGTTTTAATTTTTACATTATTTAGCAGATATTTATTATTATTATTAATATTATTATATTTTACATTTAAAATGGAAACATTTCCTTGTTTGTGTGATCTTTACTTATTTGGCGAAAAGTTTTATTAGATAGCTTAAATGTTATATTTTTAAATGTATAACCCACTGGTTTGGTTTTATGCTTGAAAACATTTGTTGTATTTCAATAAATACTTGAGAAAACACTCATGTTCTGTCATTTTTGCACCAATGTTTTTGCTTAGACTACTGTAACTTTATTGCTTTGAGTTTGATGAACTTAAACCATTTAAGGCAATCTGTTTTCTCAGACCATTTAAGTAGCTATATACAGTAGTTATTAAGACTTAGTTAGAATTAGTAGATGTTTAAGTTGAGTTTGCCAACACTAAAATAAATGTTACTATAACTCAATTGAGTTTATAGTACTCATTAATTGGTTTTTCAAAATGTAATGGTTTAAGACTATCTGTTTCCTCAAACGGTTTGCATTACCATAACTTGTCAGGTTTTACAGTGTAGGATAAGACAGGAGAGTATAGTACAGGATAGGATAAGACAGGATAGGATAGGGTAGGATATTATAAGACTGGATAGGATAGGCTAAGGCAGTATAAGATAGGGTAGGATATTATAAGACAGGACAGGATAAAGCAGGATAGGAAAGGATGGGATAAGATATTATAAGACAGAATATAATTGGATGGGATAGGATATTAGAAGACAGGAGAGTATAGTACAGGACGGGATAGGTTAGGATATTATAAGACAGGATAGGATAGAGTAGGATAAAGCAGGATAGAATAGAACAGGATAGGATAGAACAGGTTGGGATAGGAAAGGACAAGACAGAATAGGATTCAAAGGTACAAAAGCTGTCACTGGGGCAGTACCTTTTTGAAAGGTACAAGTTTGTACCTGAAGAGCCCATTTTGGTACCTAATGTGGTACAAAAGTGTACATTTCTGAAAGTGTAGGATAGGATACGGTATAGATAAGACTTGATAGGATAGGATAGGATAGGATAGGATAGGGTGCTATTTTAGATACTGTTTTGACATAGTATTTCTTGCATGCAACAACAAACACAGCACAAGCTAATATGGCAGATCTGGGAACAAATAATTGTTATGAACAGGATATTTTTAATGACTCAATTAAAAGATTCACTCATTCAGTGAATTATTCATATCATTACTGACTCCTCATTGCACAGATTCAAAATTTACCAATGATTATTATTTGTGACTATAGAAACATATGCTTCCATTCAAAAGCTGGGGTGTCAACATTTCTTTGTACTTTTATATATAATAAAAAAATTAAGAAAAATGTTTTTAGTTTAGACTTTCTATTCATCAAAGGTGCCATAGAATACTTTGAGAGAATATTTTAAATTGTTCTTTGATATGTACATAGAAGGTATGTAGTTTAGGTCAGGGGAAAAATGCCCAGAAACGGTTTTACAGGTCCATTTACAACCCTAGAATTTGACCCTAGAATGAAACAGTCTGT
>JAUCMU010000002.1:11049878-11061123 GCA_032275025.1 Enteromius treurensis | reverse complement strand
AAAAGCTAAAACCTTAAGGGAAAGCTAGACTTTATACAAAGTTCTAGCAGTGAATAAAAATAAAATGTCATGATTTCCTGCAGAGAATTTTTTTTTTATATCTATTCAAGGCCACTGGCAACTGCAGTTGCCGAAGTCTCCCCTCTTTTTCCATCTGTGAATATTTTTAGATGATTTTAGAAGTTATAAGACACCTCACCTCACGTTATGAGCAGACAACTCGCTGGATATGGTGTCATGTGTAGGTGTTTAATTCATGTGGCCATTTCTGGATGTTTTCTCAGATTGCAAACTCCTCGGTATGAATGTTTGCATAGATTTCTATAAAAGTTATGCCTAAAAGCTGCACAGTATACGTTCAAATAAACAACATCTGGGCATGAACGGGTTAAACAACAATCTAAGCAGCTCTGAACTTTGAAAAGGTCTGTATGAATCTGAAATAACAGTGTTTAGGGATTCTTGTACATGCACTCTTGAGCATGGCTTCTCAGACAGGGTTGGAGAATATAAATAACCTGGAAAATGACAGAGGCAAGAAAAGCCACATAGCTGGGTACATTTGAAGTGGGGCTGATGTTAGGGAATTCAGTTGAGCAGTCCATCTCCACCCTCTAGCTGTCTCTGCTTTTGCCCCAGCAGGCTTAAAAGTCCTCTCTAACTCTTTTAATTACCCCGTAAACCAGCCCAGTACAGCCTCTCATTTTGCTCAGACCTCCTCCAGTATTTAAGACCCACGCCAGCATCCCTGTACTCTCCAGCCTCAGGACCAGTTTACTGCTGGATTGATCCACAATACGTTCCTCTACTGGACAAGGAGTTCACAAGGTACTGTAATTGCACACATATCCTTTTTTTTTCTTTTGGTTCCCTTTTCCACACGTGACATATTTGCCCTGCATCATTCTGAACCATAGTTTTGCATGCGTTTTTCTTTCCGTGTCAATTTAATTGGACGACCTATTTAAAGTTCGAATTCATTTGTTAAACTCTCATTTGCATATTGATTTGACAAATACATCAAAGGCATGTCTAGCTGTTGTTGGGCTTAAATTCCTTCCTCGCTTACTAACTTGTCCTGAATAGATTTTTGGCCCACAATTGTGTTCCAATTAATTCGTTTTCGTTTTGACATTTCTGTCATCCCTTCAAAGTAGGCCACGTGAAAGTTTAGGTGACCGTACAAAGCTTATGAATATTTAATGAGGCGAACGCTATTCTCTTTCTGATTGGTTGTTTGGTGCTGGAGAATCGTTTCCTTCTGGGTAATCCAGGGTTAAAAATCGCCGCTTAAACAATGTGATCCTTTTCTCAACCCGGGGTTAAAGCGGGTTTTAAAAGACGATAATTCTGATTCGTACGCAGTGTGTAAAGCACAATATTGTGCTATATCATAATCATTGTTTAACACCAGTGTGTTAAAGTGGAAACACATCAATGGTTTTTAATGGAAGACATAATTACTGTTTAATAGAATAATTTCATGGAAGGCATAATTTGATACATTATCTTGTAAGTAAGACTAATCATTCATTATGCTCCTGTGTCGCTTGCTATTAAACTGCATCATCAAAGTGCTCTTTGATAAGTTGAGTTGTCCCTTAAACATTCATATTGATGCTAATGGACATATTTTGTGTAAAAAGTCATGTGAATAGCAGCACAGATTAATAAACCTTTAATCAGAAAAAAATATATTTTCTGTTGCTGTCCACAGCTGCCAGCATGTCTATCGCCAACATGGCCGCCCAGGCCATGCTCTCTGATGCCCTGCTGAAGGACAGTAATGTGGACAATCGCATTCGACACCTGGAGCTGGATTTGCCATTGGATAAAGTCATCAAGTTCGTTTCTGTGGGCCTGCCGCTCCTTCTGGTGTCCATGGCCTTTGCCAGAGAGATTTCCATCGGTTAGCAGCTCTTTTCTTCTCCCTAGTGTCTGTGTGAGAATCACAGGACATCAGAGCGGCACCGGCACTGCAGTAATTTCACAAACCCTTGAGTTAATTGACTGACCATTAGCTTGAGGGCTGGGCTGATGAAACGCTGGATGTAATTAGCGTTCATCCGAGGTGACAGCGCTATCTGCTCTGCTTAGGAAGGAAAGCCGTGGTGAAATATGAGAATTAAGCATCTGCTAATGATTATTAGCAATTTATATGACATCGCTAACCAACTGGAGTTGCTTTCAGGGGACAAATCTTTAGTGACTGGTATGGGTGCCAATTGCTGGCTATAAATGCCACTAACTTGAGCTTCCCTGCCAACAGTGCATTGGAGAGAACTGTCTGTTTTGTGTAGGCAGTTGACTTTGAGGTTGCAATCAGTTCCTCTGGTGCTGGTCTGCAATCAGCTCACACAGATGTTAATTGGCATGAGGATGATTAAGAGAGACGTGTAGAGATGACAAGGGTCTGTAATTACAGTCAGTCTGCTCTTTCCCAGCTCTCTATTTCAGACTAACGAGAAGATATGCTAATTAAAGTGAAACGTGCAAGGCAAGCAGACTGATTCCCCCTGCTTCTGATAGTGGTCTGACAACACTCAGGTTATTGCTTAGGATAAATCAACACAAACTTTACACTGGAATACAGGATGCATATATTAGGATGACATTTTTTTTTTATTACCCACTTTACAAAAACCTAATGATCATATCTGCGCAAAGTAGCTCACATGATAACATTTTCATAAATATACCTATTTACTGTAAGTCAAATTTATATTGTATGTTTATTTGTAATTTATATGTTTAATAGAAGTTTAGTTAATAATACAATATAATATGTTATATTAATATATGTATAATATGCTGTAAAATTTAACTGTATGAATGTGTATATATATATATTCAGATATCGATGGATGCAAGATTTTATATTTATACATGCTTTAGTATTAATACTAAATTATGCTATATTAATAAATGTATTTATTTACTTATATTAATTTATTATTTTTTATAAATAGATTCAAAGTTGACAAAGAAACCGTAGTTGTCTGTATATAAATCACATGGTAAATTTCTTATTATATTATATCGTAACTTTAATTATTTTAAAATCCTGTAAAATATTTGGCCATTAATATATTAAACAATATTTTAATTGCATTATATTTTTTCAAGTTTTTTTTTATTTTTTATATGTGGTCTTATACTTTTTGATCCCATTGTATAATTATTGGCATAAATAGATAAAAATGTAAGCTTTTAGGAAACTCAGATTTCTAAGAATATCTTTCCTGGTTTGGTATCATATAATTTGCAAAGATGTTCAGCGGAGCTCAGTTATCCATAATAGCACGTTATGTTCAGTTCAGCAAATTGGAGGCAGACTGTAGGTTTTGGAGGGTGACACAGATGTTTAAGTGGTCCATATAAAGTAGGGCTTGGCCTCCTCTCAGCAGCTGGGTCACACCCTCTCGCCCAGGCAGCAAAACTCTCCACAGAAGGGTGTTTCCTGCTTGCCCTTGGTGGTTTCACCATCTGTATCCCTGGAAAAGATCTAGTGCTATTACTGACATGCCACCCAGATTCTCCACTTATACAGCATCAAGTGGTGCTAGAAAACTGTCATTTAGGTCTCAGCATGTTCATTTTCTCTGTTTCTGCTCCCAGGCCCACAGATTAGCTGCTTTCCACCCAACAACTTCACAGTAAAGCAGGCAGCATATGTGGATACGTACTGCTGGGACTCTCTCATGCACCATGAGTCTGACACAGATGGGAACTTGGAAGAACGTTCACTGTGGGTACATAAAGTGAGTAAAAACATTCAGAAAATACATCACAAATTCGTTTTTTAATGTCTCAGCTGTTTCTCCCGGACAATGAAATGGAAAGCAATCGGAAACATTGCTTTTTTTCAGTGCATTTCAGAAGATATCTGAAACTAGACCTATTCAAGTCTGTCGAAAGCCACAAGTTTAAATATGAAGCTGAATGTTAACTAATGTTAACTTTTTCATTTCATTTGTGTCCATTTTCATTAAAACCGAGAGATGAATAGTTCTAAGAAGTTAAATAAATATTGTTATATAATAAATAAATATGAATACAAGTGTAAACATCTTATTTTAATAACCAAATCAATATTAATATTATAAACAATGTATTCAATTAAAAAAAATAATTAATACATAAATAGTAATATATTATTTTAACTGAATAAGTAAATAAATATTAACATTATAAATAAATAAAATATATACATAAACAAGTAATTTAAATAAATATGACTAATCTGAATACATAATTTTTTATTACATAAATAAGATATATTTATTTATTATGTAAATACATATAAATACCAAATATTCCAAGTAATATTTAAGCATTTTCATAAAAATAAATAAACACAATTTATTATTTGACTCTATGGTAAAATTAAAGCAAACCATTCTTTTCATGATGGAACTTGTTTTGGTCTTGCAGATGTTTCCATATTCCTTATTGGTCATGGCTATGATGATGTACATGCCGGCTCTGATCTGGCGGTATCTGGCGGTGCCCAGCCTGACCTCTGACCTGTTCTTTATCATTGACGAGCTGGACAAGTCATACAACCGCTCTGTCCGTCTGGCTCAAAGCATCCTGGACCTAAAACAGCACTCAGAAAGCCCACTGCAGTTTCAGGCTGAGCTTGAGAGGTACATGGGAATCTGGACATTTTTACACCTTATTTGAAAGAAAAGTATTACTTCTTTGTCAGATATTAAACACAGAATCCTTTGATTTTTTTTTTCTTTTTTTAGAGCCAAGCGCAAGCGTTACTTTGAGTACCCCCTGCTGGAGAGATACATGCAATGCAAGCATGGCTCCTACTTCCTGGTCAGCATGCTCTTCCTGCGAGGCTTCCTGCTCCTGACCTTCATGTCCGCCTCCTGCCTATACCTGATCTACTTCCACCTCTCTGCCTTTTTGCAAGACGAATTCAGCTGCTTTGTGCGCACGGGCCTCCTCCGTGACCAGCCCTGGGTGCCTGAGCTAGTTCAGTGTAAAATGACTGGCCTACTTGTGTTCCAGGTCATTAGCGTAGCTAACGGAGCCGTCTATGTGCTGCTAGCTCCTATTGTTCTCTTTAGCCTGCTGCGTTTGTTCTGTTGGGACACGACCTTCCTCTCCCTTTACGAGGTGCTGCCCGGATTGGGGCTCATGAGCGGTCAGAAACTGGGCTGCCCGCTTAACGATCTCAACGTGTTGCTCCTCTTCCTGCGCGCCAACGTAGCACAGCTGCGATCGTACAGCCGCCTGAGGGCCGTTTGCTCCCTCGCGCCTCCTCGGCTGAAGGGTGCTAAGGGTGCGCTGACGGGGGAGCAGGCCGAGGAGGCTGCGGAGGCCGCCGAGGAGCTCGAGGAGGAGATTAGAGAGGCCAGAGAGGAGGGCAAACTCAATCTAGTTGACATCATGACTGTGCTAGGAGCAGCCAGAGGAAACGCAGTGAACTGTCCAGAGCAGCGCCCTCTTGTGGAACAAGACATGACGCTGGGTACAGTCACTCTCATCTACATACTCAAACGCATCATGCTTGTGGGCGTTTTCGTGGCTGTCATATGGGACGTTCAGAAAATCATCAAAGTGACTTAAATTTGTGATATATGCTGTTGGAAATCATTTGTGTCCCTACCGAATGTGTGAAAATCATCTTGCTTTAAGAGATAATATGATCATGTTGTCACATATACGAGTCTGCTTCTTGACGCACATTGTTTTTTTGTTCTTGGACATAAATTTGGATAATATTTCAAGCATGCTTTCCACTTTTAAAATCAGTAAAAAGTCTAACAGGCCTAATTCATACCACGTTTCTGGAAGGCTGGGCAATATATATTACAAAAAATGTACATATAAAACAATTTGATCTATTCTAATGGAGGCTTTAAAGTTCTAGCAGCCGCATTGTGCATTTATTTTTCACACTTGACATCAGGTTTTCACCCAAAATGTATGCCCCTAACAGCACTCTCTGTCTCTTTACAGAGCCTAACCACCAGGGGTACCATGAGTTGAAGGAGACTACAACATGTTGTTTTGCCTAAAGCGCCAGCCAATGGACTGAAGCAGCACTGTCAGACTCTAGAGGGCCCCGTAGAACAGCTAAATCTCTGAGAATAAATAAAGGCGAAGATAGACTAGAACATCTAATAGAGCCCCTCTATTATAGTCTAGGCCAGAATCATAAACATGTCTGGAGTTAAAATAATTCTTATGGATTTCTTACACAAATCACCTCAGGAACAAAAACTTAAAAGTCTGTACTGACAATCTGAAAAGCCTCCAGTAGTTAGCTTTCTTAAACTTGAGCATTTTTATATCCTTATTTATTCTTTTCATTCTTATTATTTGATGTTTGTGGATTCCGTGCTTCTTTGAAAACTGGACGCTTTACTTGACCTTTTGTCCTCTTTTGTAAGTATAGTGAAATAAAATTTGTTTGTATTTGTGGTTTCTTTGTTCATTTCCACATTACTGTTCAAAAACTTGAAAGTAGTTTTTCAAAGAATTCTGAAGAATAAATAGATCATGCTTTAATTTGTAATAATATTGAACAACATTACTGTTTTTACTGTATTTGTCACCAAATAAATGAGAGACTTGTTACAAGAACATGAAAAATCTCACGTACCTCAAACTTTCTAGCATGATATATTTTCCATAGTAAAATGTATTTAAATCACGTGTTTTAATACCTACAGAATAGCATGACTTATGCACTCTCCTCCTGTACCTTAGAGAGAAATATCACCGTCTCCTATGAGAATTAACTTGTCCCGTAATTGCCAGACTTTTCAAGTTTCTGTTCCCTTGAGAGCTATCAGTAGACCATGGCTCTGTATCTTATGTTTTAAAGATGTTGCTTTCCCTTCAGTGTGAAGTTTTACTGTATACGCTTAAAGGTTCACACATCCAAGCGCTGAAAATGTAGGTTTGACATATTGGGAACGCTAAACTGAAAATACAGTGCATCCATCTAAAAGACAATAAGTCTGCGAGACATTCCAGTCAAGATTTTGAAGATGTAGGACAACAGCATTTTTTAAAAATAATAATAAATATTATATATATTTTGATTCAAATAATTGAATTTCTTCCTCCAAAAAAAAATCTAGTATCATATTTTACACAACAAAGGCCAGCTTATTTTTCAGGATGAAAATACTGAGATTAAACATCAGGTTGAGGAAAGTTATCACACCTTAAGCAACAGACACTGACTTTCAAAAATAGCCCCAAGTATTCAGTGAAGTAAAAGCCCAGTGTCCCTTACATCATTTACTATCATCGGCCTCTTCTTGTTTTCGCTGTGGCTCATTGAAAGTCTGTTTGGAGAGATGCTACCTTGTTGCCATGCCCAGTCCATCTGCTGCCCTCTCTGCGTGACATCCATTTGCTCAGCACCAATGTTTGATCTCAAAGACACTTTATTCTCACAGTATGTCCACAGACAGAACCCGAGGAGGGCAATAGGCAAAACAGTCTGGATCTTATTGAGCAAGTGTAAATTAGATGCTTGTCGTTTGAATCTAATAAACTATTTCAAATCAGCCATGAAAGGAGGTCACAGCTGTGCATACTTTGCCTTACATTCAGTAGCTTAAACAACAGCCACAGACTTCAAAGATCTGCATCGATATGCTTTTTTTGCAGCATCGAATACAAGGACGACAATTTGAGGCGGTGTTATTTACTGTAGCACAGATGGAGGGAAGGGGTCACTTGAGTAACACACCATTAATACCATCTTTGGTGACGTGCACCGGTTTGCCCTGTGATCAGAGTCGAGTTAATGAGCCTGCTTAAAGCCGGGAGAAACTCAATTAGTTTGATAGAGTACTGAAGCAGAGATCTGCCCAGAGGATTTCATAATGGTCTTCTCAGAGGTGAGACCAGAACAGCAAACAGTAAATCAGCTCTGGAGAAGAGAAGCCTAAAAGGGCAAAAACAGAAACGCTAATTGGAAAGTCATTAGGCCTTAGGTTTGTATGCTACAGGTATGAAGCCCACTCATGAATATGAAACAGATAGGACTGGAAAGCATAAAAGTCATTGATTTATCAGAGCTTTATAACTGGTGCTGATATTCTGGATCTGGTTCGTTCTAAATGGGATTTAAAGCGACAACTTGAAGAAAGAAAAAACAGACTATGGCCACATGAGGGCAGGATTTGGTTATATATTAAATGTACTCCATATCAACACTTAATAAATATTATTTTTAGTACATAGGTCTATATCTACCATTTAAAGAACAAATGCAATATAGAGAACATTTAGATAATAGAACATAATAGATTGAGACGCCAGTCGAGATGACTAAATAACCAAAATTCTCCCTAATAATTGTATTATCTGAATTATAATATTATAATAACCAAAATTTATTGGGATGTTATGAGAGGACTGGTAAGGGCCACATGACTACCTAATTATGTATGACATCAAAGAATCATTAATCGTTTTTTTTTTTTTTTTGGTTATTGAAATAAACTGTCATATGTACAGGTATGCATTACATTTACTTCTGTATTGTTCCAAATAAATATTAAATATGAAGCAATTTATAAATGTATTTTCTAATGCAACTATATATATAAATATATATATATATAGAGAGAGAGAGAGAGAGAGAGAGAGAGATTTTCTATAATTAATGGTTGTTATGTACGCAATGCCATTTTTATATAGTGTGTGTTTGTATTTTTGTGAAGACTGTAGGCTAGTTTTGACCTGCTTTAAGAGCTCTGAATGCATGACAGTGCATTCCCCATCTTGTGATGTAGTGTGGTGATGATAAACTAGCATATTCTTTAATGCTACTGTGAGGAAAAACAAGACTGCAAAAAACATTATTCTCTAGCACTTCTCTAAAATGTCTAAACAAAAAGATTATTAACTGAGATTTCTGAAACTAAATGTTATGTTATCATATAGGCCTTTAATGAGCCATTCGCACAGGACACGTTCATAAACATACCTAGTGGCACACTCTAAAAGTCACCTATAAGCAAAATAAAACAAACAAAAAAAAATCTTAGGATATATGACCGACTGCCAAAATCTTACTTGCGGATGCACGTTTCGGAGAAGTTTTTGTTTTGTTTTGTTTTTTGGTTTCAGATTCATTATATGGGCATTTCTACCGGAAGCATATATGCGCCCGCGCACGCATAGACCACGTGAAAGCGTGAGCGCGCGCTCATGAACGCGCTTCATTCTGCCGCACTGCACGGAACTCGCACGAAAAGTAGGCCTATAGTCTCTTTTACTGAAAGATGGAGCGGTCACAGTTAATGTTATACAAGATCCGGGTCATGATTCAGAACTGCAGACGGTAAGCGAAACGGCATCCGATGTCTGTGTTTAGCTCCGCCCACACGGCACGTCGCACGTATCCACTGTTTTCGGAGAGAATCGTAAAAAGCTGTCTCTTTCTCTTATAAATATGATAAAACTAAACTTTTTGGAGATATGAAGGTACTACTCTATACAATATGTACTCAAGATTAAAAAGAGATTGGGTGAAGCCGTGTGAGTTATGCCTGCTTTAATTGTGTTTATCTTTTTCTTGAACCTTTTGTTCAGCATTGTGGCAAGTCGTGTGGCTTGAGTAATGTAGTGGGAAATGGTAAAGGAGGGTAGCCTATATAAGGTGTACATTTGGATTCAGCCTTCGTTATTCCCATTGTGTTTGGTGGCACTAGTGGGGCAGACATTTAATGCTTGCACTTAATGATGAATGAGAAATAATTAGGAACACATTAACACTTCCTTTAAAGTAGAATATAATCAGGTATAAGTTCTCTATACTCTTTTCAAACAGAAGACAAGTGACGCTCCATCTTTAATTACCCAGAGTTTCTCAAGAGTTGCTGTAATTTATTTGAAACCTTTCTTGAGTGATTCATTCCCATTATCCAATTAAGCCCCGATGCTGCTTTCAAATTCCCATCTTTCTCGCTCCTTGCATTTGTGGTCTACTGACATTAGTTCCTTTTATTTATTTATTTTCCCCTCCTCTCCAGAGAGCTTGGTGAGAACAAACGGTGGGATGGAAAACGACAGCCAATTATTCCTCTCGTCAACTCGTTTGTTCCTTTGTATCTGTTGTTGTCGTACCGAAGCAAAGGTTGAGCGTCGCCAGTGATTTCCAGCTAATGTCCAATTAAGACGGATGTGAGCTTTTTGTGCCGGTATCAAGGGAAGTGAACTGGTGTGATGATGGATGCTGTGTAAGCCAAGTGGGATGAGCTGGAAACCGGGACTCTGTTTGCTTAGGCCAAACATGATTCAGTAATGGATCTCTAATTTTGTTGAGAGGAGAGCTGGGAGGGGAAAGAGGCAGAGAGGAAAACAATAAGCAAGGACCTTTGTCATGCTCTGCTGCTGCCTGGGAAACCTTGATTACTGTTGTTAAAAGCTGCTTGCCACAGCTGAAATAGAAGGTGAAAAGTATCTAGACTGTGGCACATCGTGGGTCTCCGTATGAGCCGATGACAAGATTGATATCTCAGACCTCGTTTTCAAGGAACTGCTGCTTTAAGGTTGCACAGATTAAAGAAAACACTCTCTGTACATATGCTCATACAAAGTATCTTTTCAGGTATCGTAGTTCAGATGCCCTCGTCAAAGCTTAAAAGGAAATGCCAGTTTGATTCAAACACAGAGCCTTTTTTTTAGTCGGAGCACATTAACTTTGTATTCCAGCCTCTGGGCCGTGACAGCGCAGAGAATGCGTGTTATCTGAGCGGTGTAATGTCAACCTGTTTGGGGGGAGAAGCTGACCTTGCAGTCATTTAACAAAGCAGAAATGAAGGTGAATGACAGGCTGCTTAGAGCGGTGTACGAGGTGAAGATATTCCCTGTTTATTCCCAGCGGCTTCACATCTGTTAGGAGGCTGATAATAGGCAGGGAAGAGGAACACCTGTTCATATGACTCGTGTGTGAGAGCTAGAGGAAGAAGCAAGGTTGGGTCCAATGTCATAACTGGTAATCACTGAGAACGCTGAAAATGCATAATCGGGGTCCTGGCAGACCCTATTCAGTCTACACAATAATAGTGTGTACTTGGTGTGGTATTGTAACATACAGGTTTAGGTCAGAGTGGATATCATAGAATTCTCATTTTTGGTGTGTGTATATATATATATATTAGGGCCGGGACTTTAACGCGTTAATTTAGATTAATTAATTACACAAAAAATAACGCGTTAAGTTTTTTAACGCAGTTAATCGCACTTATTTTTG
>JAUCMU010000002.1:10987625-10998189 GCA_032275025.1 Enteromius treurensis | reverse complement strand
GCTCGCCCCCCGGACAGTACGCCACATATGCTAAACTTTATCCTTCTTGATTATGAGGAAGCGCGAACTCTTGAAACTGTATTAGGAAGGGAAAAGCATCCTCAATAACAGGATGGACACAATAAACAATGGACACAAAAGCTGAAAGGTTATTTTGCAGGTCAGCGTTGATGGATTAAGTCTTTGCTAAGAGACACTTGGACTTTGTACCGTTGTATTTTTTTTATTTTTATAGTGATAAAATTGACTACAGGCGACAGGCAAAATGAACCCATCAATCATAAACTGAGAGGGTCACACTCATTTTCTTTTGACTATGAATGCTGTCTGTCTGTTATGGACATGTACATCACCAAGTCACGTCCCCTGCCGTCTCCCATCATTTATATATGAGTGTGCAGGCTAAAGTCTGGTTTGAGCAGCCAGGCAGAAGTCGTCTCTCTCAAAACATCCTAACTATGGAGGGGGGCCTGAACTCTCTCACCTCTTTTCAGAAGTTCTTCCCTGTGATACCTCTTTCCTACTGCTTTACCGTCTATGTCAAGCTGATCCCCCGGTGCCTGCAGATCTAGCCCCACTGTGCACAGTGAGAGGTGAGGGAGAAGAAACTATGTTCCTCAAACTTTCTTCTTGCTGGCAACTTACTTTGTGTGACTTACAGCCCGGGGCTTGTTCTTAAGGCACTGGATGCTTAGAACACTGACACAGTCTTCAACTAGATTTGACATCTAGTTGGAATGCATGCCATCTATGAACACCTTTATTTATTTTTGTATTCTATTTTAACTAATTAACAGTAAACAACACATTGATAATATCATAACTTGGGAAGCATAAAAAAATACAATATTTATTTAATTTTTCTGTTATTTTAATATAACATATAACAATAAATAAATGTAATTTTAAAATTCATAAAGGGAATTTATAATAAAATATTTATGAATTTATTAATATTGCACCGATTAGCCATTTATTTACATTAAGTGCTGTCAAATGATTAATTGCGATCAGTCACATCCAAAATAAAAGTTTTTGTTTGCATGGTATATGTGCATGTACTGTGTATTTATTTGTATTTATATAATTGATATTAAATATATTTAATATACAAATATAATTTTTTCCTTAAATATATATGTGCATGTATGTGTATGAATATATTATATATATATATACACATAATAAATAAATATACACAGGCATACACATTATGTAAACTAAAAAACTATTATTTTGGATTTGATTAATCACGATTAATCATTAGACAGCACTTATTATAATATAACCAATGTTATTTATTGAAGATTTATTTAAATAAAATAGTAAAAATTTATAATTTATTACAGATCCTTGCAATGTGTTACAAATACATTGATGACATTATAATTTATAGACATAATAAAAGAAAATAGATTAAAATCATTGCTTTATTTTATTAAAGAACTGGTAAAAATACAAAAACATTTCAATGAAAAATTGCATCTGTTAACCTCACACAACTCACACTAACATAGGAATTATTAACTAAATTGTAAGAAATGCTGCAAAAATATACAGTTCATTATGTAATAAAAAAAGTCCTTATACTGAAGAGTAAAAAAAAATGTATGTCATTTAATTAAGTAATTATTTTACTTTTCATTTAAATACTGCTTATTATAAAAACCATGTATAACACTATATTTATAATAAATAGCACACTGGTTATAGCTTTTATTTGAAATGTTACACGACAGGATATTGTTTGTATTGTATATCTTTTTTTAACGATTTATTTTTATTTAACTTTAATAAATGAATAGATAATACAATGCTTATGTAGTAAAAAAACTAAAATTATAACGATTGTTTTTAAATTGTAATTTGGTGGAAGCTTTTGTGTGTAAGTTGTTAAATTTGGCATGCACAAAGTTACAGAAAGAAATGAAAATATCTCTATTAACTGGACTTTCATGCGTTGCTGTGGGTGGCATTATGTTTAGCACTTTCCAACAGAGCAATTCATTCTAACAAACAACAACCTAGCACCAAAAAGCCAAAAAAGGAAACCCCAAACCATCTCCACACTAGTGCAGCGAGCAACAGCTGTGGTGGGCCGCTTCTCCACTGCTATTTTGATTTCTGTCCCCATTTTCTCTTTATCACTCTTTGATAAGGTCACCCCACGCTGTCACCTGCTTTAACAAACTCCATTTACTTTCCACTGCAATGCTATTATCTCTATGAGATGTTGTCTGACAGACAGTATACCTACACAGAGAAACTCATCATTTTGCTGCTTGGGAATCAAACCTTCCCTGTTCGTGTTGCTATTTTGTCCTCTTAACTCTAGAAATGGTCAATTTTAGATGCCTTCTTGAGATTTGTAATCCCCCATGTTTGCCGTGTAGCCGAATGAGAACGCGAGCGTACGGTTAACAACTTCTGAATGGTGTATTTCGAGGAAGTTTGGATGTTTATGCATGAAAAGAATGGCGTATACGTGTGTCGGGTATTAATATTTTTATTTCCCTCCCTGGCACCTTGTCATTATCACAGATTTCATTACGGCGTGAAATGCTCTCGCTCTATTGGAACACAATTCAACGATTTAGCTGAAAGAAATGTCAAATACCAGGAACCGGCAGTAATTTCAATCAAGCCACCTATGGTTAGCCAATTGTCACAAACTGTAGTTTGGATTTTTTCCCTATTCATTTAGGACACAGGCACGGCACTGTGCAAATCATAGCCTGTTGTTATATGTCGTCATATTGCTCCCAGACTGTGGCATGTTTGTACACAAAGTATTATTGTGTACCGAGGTGTGCAAAAGTAAACATTACACTGCCACTTTCCAAAGCAAAGAGCAATCTCATTAAACAACGCACAGACCTCTTATCAGAGAATTCATCGCAGTCCCACCACCCCATCGCTCAAGCGTGAATATCGTTTAACAGTGTGTTAATGCATTGAGGTATGTGGGGAACTGTTACAGCCTACAGGTCTTTGACCCGATTAGGCCAGCTGTGGGATAATTCCATGTAAATCACCTACTGTGAGATTGCCAGACAGCGCTGCTAACTAGAGGAGTGGGCCATTTGAATTTCATCCCCGTCATTCATCCGGCCTTAATGGAGAAGCAGAATGAACTAATTGTCGGTAGTGAGTCAAGGGTGCGATCCCTTGCCTAATTTGAGGTGCTTAATGCGCTACATAACTACCGAGTGTGTGACGGCCACGCCTTTGCTGTGAATTATTTGACTCGGTGTGATAGATATGCTGGAGAGCAGCGAACAGATTCATTTCTTTGACTAAAAACGCTGGCGTACCTTTGCTCGTATATCACATCGCGCATCACTTCGTGAATGATACTCCTGCAGATAAAAATCAATCTAGACATTACACGCTCTAATCGGTGGTAACGAGCAAAGTCTGCATGAGGTCTGCTCAGGTATGATTCTGAGCTCGATTTTTTTGGACTGCATATAAATGCTTTCAATGCACAGGTGGGCGCTATGTTAGAGTAGTCATGGGCCATGCTGGTAACTTTGATCTGTGGTGGTCCGTCAGACAAAAAAAGATTAAGACTTGTCTTGTAATTACGCTGACCAGTCAAATGGATATTTAAATGGAAAAATTCAATTTTCAGAAATTTGGAAGAGAACGTTATACAGTACTTGCACTGACAAAAAAAATTGTTGAAATTACTAGTAGCCTATATTTAATTTAAAATGGTTTTATGATTAAACACTTACACACACTCTCTCTCACACACACATACAGTATATATTTATATACACTCCAAATGCACTCCAATATTTAAAATGTACTCCAATACAATATATATATATATATATATATATATATAGAGAGAGAGAGAGAGAGAGAGAGAGAGAGAGAGAGAGAGAGAGAAAATAAAGGTGTTCACTGATGGCATGTATTACAATAAAATCTATGTGAAGCCCATATATAAAATATATTATGTCTTGAACAAAATGTATTTTCTATTCTATTCTATTCTATTCTATTCTATACAAAATGAAGGTGTTTACTGATGGCATGCATTCCAATCAAATGTCAAATCTATTTGAAGCCCATATATAAAAGATATTATGTCTTGATTTAAATTTATTTTTCTATTCTATTCCATTCTATTCTCCTTAAATTCATTAAGGGTGTTTATTATTTAATTTAATTTAATTTTAATTTATTTGTATTTATCTTTTTAAAATATATTTAAGCTATATAGATGGCTATAAATTAGATATTATATTCTGTTAATAAAAACATCCACAATTTTTCAATATTGATTGGCATGTCAACATCCCTGACTGGCCCACTTGTTATACAGCACTTCTCTTCATTCTGTACTTGACTGTAGAATAACACTACCGTTGTGCATACTGATTCCAAACAACCATGCATTATTCAATTAGCAACTCTTTGGAAACACATCTTGGAAAAGCAAACATCCGAATTCTGCTTTTTCAGCATTGTAGAGAAGCACATCTCTCCTGGAGCGTAGACAAACAAGAGACAGTGCACTTTACTTACCATCCACTGGAGGGCAAAGGCGTACCACCGTCCCATTTAGCACAGAATGACAATGACCTATTTTGCAGAACTACGTGCAAAGGCGTTCGTTTCTGTTTCTTTGAAATGCGCCGTGTCTATTTGTATAGTTATACATATACATATCCATTGACATGGCGTTGTGCCGGAGTGTCGCATCATAACTCAGATTATTTGAAGAGTTCTGCTGAATCTCTTGAGGAGCTGAGGCAGATTTCTTTACTTCTATCAAACCCAGTAATGCCCCAAGGAAGCATCCAGCACAAGCTTTGCTGGTTCTGTGAGTACTGGACTGACCTCGTACTAACCGCTGGATCCAGCCAATGATGGAGGGATTAAAACTGCATCATCTTTAGCGCTATAAATAATCTGCCCCGAGATCAGTCTGCTACTTCAAAGAGATGTGGCGAATAGATTAGCATGTGCCTTCAGTGGGGCGACATCTATTAATAATGATGCCCACCGTGATTTTTATTTATATCTGAAGGCCTGTTTATCCTCAAGGGCACGCGGGACCGTTCCCGGGGACCGAGCAGGTTGGCAACCTTGGAGCTCCTCTGGGCCTGAGTCAGGTCTAGGCAAATGCAGAGCACCTTGAAAAGGGGAGACAGCAAAATGTACTGAGAAGGCACCAGGGAGCTGGGTTAAATCTTTAGAGAGACACTGCAGACGGAGAGAGAAAGAGAAGGGGAGGGAGGAAGGGATAGAGAGTGAATAGGATACAAGCGTTAACTGGGGCTCAGACCATCCGCTGGTGGCAGGATTAAACCGAGGGAATACAAGTAGCCTCGGGCGAGGGGAAAATTAGCTGGCGGTGAGTTGAGGACGCTTTACAAAGGTCACAGTGAGACCGGGTCTGATGGCGATTGTGGGAAGTTCAGACCAGACGTGACACAACAGAGTATGGTGGCTTATTTGATATGCTCTACATCCTCTCTTGAACTTGAGCGTGTTCTAGAACATTGCAAGTCCTACTTACAAACGGCAATGTTCTACAATGGTGGCTCTCAAACTTTCAGGTCAAGTGTTGACTCCAGGTATCACAGAGCTTTCATTAGGTTTTTCATTTTCTATTTAATTGCGCCACAGTCAAATCAAGGCTGTGTGATGCACGGCTTTTGAATGTTAGTCAACGTTCAGCTGATTCACATCTCATATGGCTAAATTAAGAACGTAGATAATGAACACAGGTTGTAGACACACAAAGATGTGATTTTAAATTATACGTAGATCAGAAACTGTGTTATTTTTTTAATTGAAAGCTAATATTCAGAGGCATTTCTTCCTTTTTTTATTTAGTTTTTTTTTTCTGTGCCCTTGTTTTTTTCAGATTACTTAAAAAAAAAAAAATATATATATATATATCGCTGCTTTGACTCATCCTAATAATGTACTTAAGGTTACATTTTAGAATCTATCTATTCAAATACATTCTCAGACTAAGCAATTAGACTGATACACCATGCAATTAACACTATTATATTTGAGCATATGTGCCTGGAATAATATAATAGAAATTAAATGTTAATAATGCTATAAATATTATAGCATTATAAATCTAATAAATTTTTAAAAATTAGTAAATTATAGTGGATTTTTCTTTTTCCTTTCTTTCTTTTTCATTTTGAATTTCTGAGGCATTTCAAAACAATAATTTAAGGTTATAATATTATTAGTAATATATACTTTTTGTCAATAAGGGTGCACTGGTCAAAATTAAAGTAAAGACAGCAAAGACCTTTAGTTTTCAAATAAATGCTGTTCATTTGGACCCACCTTTTCAGTCTGCTACCAAACAAACTGTGGATGTGATTGAATGAATTTCTGTATGTTTTGACTCCTTTACACTTTTTAGTTACTAAAAACTGGGAAAAAGTTCCCAACTGGTAAAAATACCACCATATCAAAGGGTTAGTTCACCCAAAAATGAAAATGTTGTCATTAATTACTCACCCTTGTGTCGTTCCAAACCCATAAGATCTTTGTTCATCTTTGAATCACAAATGAAGATTTTTGATGATATCAGAGAGTCATCTGTCCCTCCATAGACAGCAATACAACGGAAATAGTCCCAGATCCAGAAATGCAGTAAAAACAGCTGTAAAGCAGTCCCTGTGTGTCACCAGTGGGTCAACCTCACTTTTGCAATGCGAGAATATGCTTATGCCTAATTTACTCTTCTCCCTTGACTTACGTGTTCCGCCATTCTTTACGCACCGTATATGCAAGCTTTAACGTATTTGATGTAATCAGCCTAGTTTGCGTCCGGGTGAAAGCACGACCTATGTGCATAATCTGCAGCTGTTTGCGCCTAGAAGAAAGTGTTTTCTAAAATATCGGAAGACGTAAGTCATACGAGAAGAATGGTTGAGTATAGGATGCGATTTTCGTTTTCTTTGCGCAAAAGAAAAAAAGAGTATTCCCCTATCGTTGAAAAACACTAGTTGATCCACTGATATCTCACAGACATTTTTACTGGTGTTTTTACCACGTTTCTGGGTCATTTCAGTTGTATTGCTGTCTATGGAGGAACAGATGGTTCTCCGATATCATCAATAATATCTTAATTTGTGTTCCGAAGATTAACAAAGATCTTATGGGTTTGGAATGACACAAGGGTGAATATGACAGAATTTTCATTTTTGGGGGAACTAACCCTTTAAGTACCCCAGCACACAACATTTTTCTGGATGCTCTGCAAATTTAAAATGTCATGGCCAGTCAGGTGTTGTATCTTTAGGTACAGTGTTGAAATGCAAACCAGGACTGAATGGAACACTTTCTATTTAGTTCCGGACCAAAATAACTAAGAGAAATGCAAACTTTTGAACAGTAGTGTATATAAGTCCTTTAAACCACTGAATACCACCTGGAGTGTATGTGAGAAGCATTGTTCTAGAATTGATAGAGTTGATTTTACTCCTGTCCTCCACTGAATGCTGCTCATTGTAGCGTGCTTCAAAAGCCTGAGGTAGACGTTTGTCAAAACCATCCACCTCCACAACATTCTCAAGAATGTGGGTGCATTCATCACAGTGAATTTGTCATGATAATAGCAAACCTTATCCGGAGACATCAGTTGGGGAGAGCATTCCTGTAGTTACCTTGACAGATTTTTACACTTCCTTTCAACACACCTATAGCTAAAGAAGATGACTGATGACATTCATAATTCAAGTTTGTGAAGATGTTGCTTCAGGTCTCTCACCTCAAAATGACATGCTGTTGGCCAACCAATAATAAGAGAATATTTGCATTTGCAGGAAGCTCAGCTGTTGCTGTTGCTAACACTTTTTTTTTTCTTCTTTTTTTTGATGAAAAGTGACAAAAATTATGAGGCAAATTTCATACGTCGTCTAACAGGATGTGAAACTCCCCCATCGGTGGCCCTGTCAGTTTTCTGTGAGCAGTTGCAGTGGCAAACATATCATTAAATCTCTCAGTCCTTGAGAGCTTTTCTTGTCTCTAGCCACGCTGCTGATGCAAAGGGCTTCGGGGACTTTTTCAAGGCCTCAGCCTACTTCTCATCTGCAGACAGAAAACTGTGGAAGAGGAAAAGTACGCAATAAGACTCTGTGTGGTGCCTCTGTTTGGTGAGAGCAAATAATACAAGTCGACCGCTTGGCTTTGAGGCTGAACACAAGGATTTGAGGCTTAAAAGAGTTTTTCAGCCCTCGGTTTCTGTTTCTGCAACCAGATTTAGGTTTAGTATTCAAATAGCTAGTTATATGAATGACTTCCTAAAATGGTGTAGAGCTGTATAAAATGCATGCAGAAATAATCGGAATATTCCAGGATTTTTTTTCTTTCACCTAGAAGAATAATTTTTTTTTGTTGGTTTTATTGGTATGTGAATTTATTATTTGAGTGTTCATTTAATTTCAAATTTAAATAAGTTACTGTTCCAGATGTTCAGATATGAACAATTGCTTTTATTTATTTGCTGATTTTAAGAGACCTCATTTGTAATTTTTACAGGTTTGTGATTATTTTCTTGTAAGACAGGCAGTAAACTGTAGATCTATGACAGAGTGTTTAAAGGGTGATTCCTTCGTTCTTTAAGAGACAGTTCTGCTTGTTGCCTGAGGAGCTACAACATTTTTCCTGTATAATCAGTTTTCTGGCTCTGAAGCTAAAAAGCACAACATTTTCCTAACTCTTTGAACACTGTCACATTCCTTAACTTTAGAAAAGGACTTTAAATGAGTTTTTAATGAGCGTGTTTTGAGTTCCAAATCAGCACTTTTGTCAAAAGATCTAAGATTTGATGTAGCGGCTTTAAAACGTTTTTGCAAATCTCTTTGTTGCGAGGCGGTGCTATTTCCAATACATTTAACAGTAAAACACTTTCATAGCCTCAACATTTAGGTATGTGCAACACGTTTAATGTACACTGTTATGAATGGTGGCTTGTCAATGAAGAACGGAGGCACAAGCTAGTCTGAGGCAGGGAGGCGGTGCTTTTTTATCTCCAACACGTTCTCACTCCCAAGGCAAGGCATCTTCGACGAGCCCCATTGCCTTTGGCATCAATACCCTGATGTGAAGGGCACTGAAAATGTATCATCATGACATTTAATTTCTCACAATATCCTGGTGAATTTACTTTTAGATCTTTATTATTCTAAAATGTCTCGGTGATTATAATTCCACGTCTTGGATTCCTGATAATAGATGTATTGTAGATTGATTTATTCATTTTATCCAAGGCTAGAATAAAATTTTATTTTATATATATATATATATATATATATATATTTATTTATGTATGTATATATTTATTTATTATATATTATTATTTATTTGGTATATTGATACTACTACCCTATTAAAAAAGTAATATATTTAAAGTAAATTTATTTCATACTAAGTGTAGTTAAAATCTAATATTTCCTGACAGATAACTCGAGACGTAGTAATATAAAAAATAAAAATTTATTTGACGTATTACTTGGAGACGTCAAATAAACTTGACTTTTAATGTCACTTTTGTTGTTCCAATTTAACAGACTTTAAGTATACCAGTTTAGTATACTAAAAGTACAATTGCAGGGCATTTTCTTTAGTACATATTGTATTTGCAGTATGCTTGCAGCATGAAATGCATGCATTTCAAATATTTTTTTTAATTTTTTTTCCCTTTAGGGGAAATCTCTGAAGTCAGACTGAAATCAAGGGTCGACTGACCACAAACCATGCTGAAGTTCTAGAATTCTCTGCTACAGCCCAAGTAACGGTGTCCTTGAGTTTCTCATTGCTTTGTTGTACAAACTTCAGAGTGTCTCCAGTTTATTCCAGTTGGATAGCATTATTTCCACGCCTCCAGAGTGATATGTTTATTTACGCCGTGCAACAGATGTAAATAATAACCCCTCCTGGGCCACGCAGGTGTGCTGTGCTGTACCGCTCATGAGGGAGAATATCAAATGAAGATACGTGCTTTGTTTGTGTGGAAATATCTGTAACCGGCAAATAAAGTCATCCACTTTCAAACTTACAGTCATCAACAAACATCGCAACATCAACACCTGATCTATCTGAATGTTTATTCTGCACCTGTAGTTTACACCACTGGCCTCCAGTAGTCTTCAGTCAAACTGTAAAGACAGCATTTTGTGGAGGATTTTACTGAGGGGTGGATTTGAGTAACCTAATTTTAACAGTCTTCTAAAGAAAACTGCTGTCGTAATTAATAGTTAAACACCCTCACCTTGCATTACTCACTTTATGTTAACCCAGATATCCATCACTCAGACCAATCCAGACTTCACAGCCAAATTAACCAATATATGTTTTGTTTTATTTGCACAATTGCACTATGGTTCAAATTTGGGTGTGTATGAATTAATTTGCAGTATCTTATGCTTTCCAAGGCAGCATTTATTTGCAAAATACAGTCTTTTTAATATTTAATATTTAATTAAACATCCGGTGCCACATTTGCCACACTTTTACAAGCTGTTTGGACTGAAATGTGTGTCGGGAGTGTGTGTACACAACCACTTCT
>JAUCMU010000002.1:10957131-10967636 GCA_032275025.1 Enteromius treurensis | reverse complement strand
AAACTCTGAGTTTTTAATCTCTGGGTTGATCAACTCAGAGTTCAAGTTTAAACTCTGAGTTGTTTGAACCTCCTTTCTGAAACAAGCCCCAGATTAGAAGATATTTGGCATTATCACAATAATCCACATGATTAATCAATAAACTTCTTGTGAAGTAAAAATCTGCATTGATAAGAATCCAAACTATTGTCAAGACTTTGTCTTCGTTTGTTCTGGTTCTGGAGTCCTTCATCCATAACATTGTGTCTAATCTGAATGAGGAGAAATATGCACAGATCAATCACTATTTATAAGTGAAAACAGTTCTAGACAAGTATGCTAGTGGATTTTGATGAGAGAGGACTTTTTCCACTGATGAAGGAATTATTTAGAATTACAGTATGGTATTTTGGCCATAAATGACATTGGCAGGTTTTCACTTTGCAAAATGTCAATTGTTGAACTGGAGTCATGCCGATTACCTCTGGATTATTGTGATGTTTTTATAAGCTGTTTGCCTCTCATTCTGATGGCAGACATTCGCTGCAGAGGATCCATCGATGAGCAAGTGATGTAATGTGAATTTGCTCTGAATCTGTTCTAACAAAGAAACAAAATCATTTACATCTTGAATGACCTCAGAGTGAATACATTTTGACTTTAGGGTGAACTATTCCTTCAAGCTTGTATGAATAGCTAGTCACATTATCATGTCCCTTATTTTTATTACAAAACCATGCATGGTGATGGAAACAGGTGTACCAGCGAAGAAAATATTGTATTTTGTTTGTTCACATTGGTATTCAAAGCAGCAGGTTACTAGAAATATTAAAGGTCTTCGTTATGTGTTTCAACAAACAATTCCATGTCTCAAACAGAGGAACTTCAGGGAGGAATATTTGCAGAACACCAAAAAAGAAGCTATTGTTTTGATGCACACGTTGCTTTGTGGGTGTCAACAGTATTGCTCAAAATGAACAACAACAAAAAAATGTCTCATAATGCGGAAGTTAGCAGTTAGACGAAATGAATAAGAATCACCATAATATGTTCATTTCTCACTCGTTTTGATGTTTAAGAACTAAACGACATGACGGCAGAACATCTGTGCGATCTGTTCCTTGCCGCGAGCTTAGGCATGAAATGTATTCAAAGGAATTAAACATCCTAGATCAAGTGTAACTGTGAACATACATCAAACCTCTTCGCAAAGTCTTTGATTTGATGTTTTCGCACCGCTTTGTAATTCGAAATGAGAAGCAACCTTCAAACAAGTTTTACAATAGCACCTTTTCCGTGTCTTTCAGTGAAATTTATTCCCAAGGACGCAACACTCGTTGTTAGTTTAGCAGAAGTTATCACATGAGAGAAGACCTCCTCAGTTCACTGCAAGGTTAGCAAGTCTCCTCTGGGAGAGACGCTCCGTTCTGTTCAAACAGATTCTCCAGACTGAAGATAATGGTGGTGTTGCGCATCCTTTAAACATAACCTTGAGTTGGGGACTTGGGGTCAAAAGAATAAGGTTTTGTTTAGTGCAGGGGGCCTATAGAGGGGTCATCTCAAGTGCTGCCGTAATGAATCACAGTCTGGATTAGAAAACCAGTACGCTGTGAATGATGCAGTTCCTTCATGCAAATGTACTTGTCACTGCTGTCTTATTGTCTAAAGACGACTGTTTAGAAGTTTGTCTCCACACCATGATGAATATTCAATAGAATATGGTTCAGTGTTTTGCTTAAAGGATTATTTCATCATTTACTCATCGCCACGTTGTTTCAAACCCATTTCAGTGTCCATGAAACACAAAAGCAGATGCTTAGCAGAATGTTAAAGTGGGATTTTTCATTTACATTGAAAGCGAATGATGACCAGGGGCGGTTTAGCTTCTAAAATGACAAAATGTGCAATAAAAACATCATAAAAGTAAGTGATTCACATATTGTATTGCAAGTAACTTAAAGTAACTTTGCTGTTGGGAAATTTTTATGATGCCCCTGGTCACCGTTAACTTTCATTCTAAGGAAAAGAGCAGCTTGAACATTTTGCTTAACATCTCTTTTTGCGCTCTACAGAAGAAAATCAAATCATAACCGTTTGAAAGGATATGAAAGCAAGGAGAAAATGGCAGAATATTCATTTTTTAGCATATATCCCTTTAAATCCACGTCTGAATGGTGACAGACAAACTTGAGGAGTGTGACAAGCATGAACGGTGCTCTCTGGGATCAAGGAGTTCAGAATCAGGCGCGTGTCGCATGTCTCAGACTTTGTGACACTAATGAATAGATTGTGTGAGCTTTGCTTCAGTTTTGGTCCTGAAAGGTCAACTGGGGGATTATTCTTTAGCCAGATATTTTTGAAGGTATTTTTTTTTTTTTAAAGAAAACTGAACATGGAAGAAATGCCATGTGAAGATTACTTCCTGTTTTTGCCTCTGTATTATTACAGGTTCGATCTTTGCCAGTTCGAGCTGACCTTTGTTAGTGTTGTTTGTGTTTCTACTCGACAAATAACCTTTAATAAAGACATTGTAAGCATTTTGAATAACTAGTTGTGCACCAATGACAACATAGTTATCTATCTAGACTCAGATAAACAAAGACACGTTTTTGTTTCCCCGGTTAACATCAGTGTTTTCGAACAAATCACTTCAATGAGTGAACAGTGATTTATTGACTCACTTTGAAAGACTTGCAACTTATTTTGCTTTGAACCAATCGTATGAATGAATGAGTCCATGACTTACGCTGCGTCCGAAATCGCATACTGCTTAAGTAGGTACTACATTTCAAGTTAAACGTACTACTCGACCGTTAAAACAGTACGTTCTGTACAATATGAATGGAATTCGGACATACTACATCCGCTATATTGATGTTGTCACGTGTCACACGTCGTCACAACAGCGAGACAATTTAAACTTTCAATAAGTCATCCGTTTATTGAGATTGTGTTAAACAAGTGTAATTTAATCACAATAAACAACGTTTTTTTCCTGAGGTACGTACACTTGAAATGTGGAAGCAGTAGGTCATCCGGGTACTTCTCGCCTACTGAATTTCGAATGGTATGAATTCGGACATACTACTCGCCTCGCATGCTGTTTTTCGGGTACTATATAGTAGGGAAGTAGGCGATTTCGGACGCAGCATTAGTCTTAAATACAGTCACTTGTCGCCCCCTACTGGTGTCATCATGTACCATGCAGAAAGACTCCACCATTTAAAAGCACAAATTAAAAGCAGATTTTTAGTGCTTTTCAGCTTACAAACTATAATAGATCATAAAAAACTAGTTTTTGTAGTCTTTTAGAGATGTTGGATATTGCAAAGCTATGCTAATTTGTTCAGTGTGTCTGCAACAGCTGTTTAGGTTGCATTCATAATTAGACCTATTGTTTAAAAAGCAAGTTAAATAGCTATTTGTCCTCTTCACCCATACTTCACCCAAAAATTAAGCAAAGGCACCAGTAATTCGGAAACATACACACACGAGCATGCACAAATATGCGGAAGTCACTTTTTATCAAGTCTGCATTTGACAAATTGATAGTTCATCGCAAGACACTGCAGACGGGGACATTGAACATCAGGTGACAGTACGAAAGTGAGCCCGCATGAATAGTTTTGAGTGACTCTGAATGCCAACCGGAGACTGAGCGTCAGATATTTCCAGCTATACCAGCTGTATTAACTCGTCGTCTCCCTCAACTTAATTTGCATAACCATGCGGAATGATAATTGACATTTTCAACATAGCTTCCCTCAAACTGAAGTGATTCCAATGCGTCTAGCTGAATTAATGTTATCTACCAGGAATGGCTCCACCGGAGTAACGTTTTTGATTGAAAAGCTAAAGCGAAATATGTTTACCTCGAAGACAGTGGCAGTTTCCACTCACGCGTTTACTGATTCTGGTAGGACTGCAAAGTCTGCAGTTGCCAGAGATTTAGTTGTTGAAATAGTATGCTAATGTCCTAGTTTTCTGGCCCAAATTGCTTTTGACCTTGAGGTTAAATGTAGACATTTGCAGTGCACATCTATAAGTATCTTACCATTTGATAAGAAATTAAGAGATAATGAGCAAGATATGATATGCCAGAGTGCATTTAGACTTGAGGTGTCATACCACGCTAATATAGTTTGAAATAGTTATATTTTCATATTAATAGCACCTTATGAGTCATGGATAAAATATTTGTAGTTACTTGTTACTGTATATATATATATATATATCAGTTTAATTGACATTGAAAAAAAGTAGATATTGTGATTAAAGTGAAAAATCTGAAAGTAAAAACTCACTTAATTATCTCCATAGGGAAACTTTTTTTTTTTTTTTTTTTTACAATAACTGATAAACCTTTAAAGACAAACCTGCAGTGAACTCTGAGGTTCACAAATGGTGATACTGTACTTGCATTTGTTAAAGCCATCTATTTACATTAATTCATGTGACGACAATTGTGTTTAATAAACCCTATGCACGTGATTCTGACACATGACTAAAGTGCATGGAAATAGTTCTATAGCTCCACCCACTCCCATCTTTTCCTCACCAGAGCACACAGTTTTGTACCTTGTCTTATTGTCAGATTTTCATATACATTTTAGCTCCTAATAAAAATCTGATGCATAACATAATACTTTTTTTTTATGATCCATATGTACCAAAATAAATGTGAAAAATAATTCCAGAAAACTGGATGGTCAATATAGCAGTCTATATTATAAAATGCATAGTTCCCACCCTGATTAGATTTGATTTGAAGTAAAACTACTGTATAAAATGGCCAAATCACACACCTGTAGCCATGCAGTATATTGTGAATTAATGTGGCAATTTGCTATGCTGCACTATGATTTAAAGGGGTTTGTGGCCATTTTGGCATGCAGGGAAAAAAGGTCAGTAATTTGGATTGACTGATGGGTAGCTGGTTAAACAGAGATGGATAGGTAATTGCAGCCTCTGCAACTAACAGAACTGCAGCACAAGGCAGACAGCAGTTAATCAAAAGTGACTGTAGTTATATCACAAACAGCTAGTGTGTCCTACTTCGTGCCATATCTGTCTCTGCAAGACGACTGTAGATTCACATGTATTTTTTTCTTTCTCTGGCTTTTTTCTGTTTGCATTACTTCATGGTGATCTTTATGTCTCTTTATGTTGTTGGTGTTGACAGAGGAATATGAGCTGTCCTGTGTAGAAATAAATGGAAGACCTTTTTCTTACAGCAGAGCCAAGCATAGGTTTAATTTGTGAATCTTGATGATCCATATAAGAGCATCCATATACTTGCTGACCCGTTTTGAACACTGAATACGCGCATTATGGTGTAAGATCATCAACTGACCTGAATTGAAATGCAAATATACATTCATAACAAAGAACTCATCGTGACTGAAATACAACAGAAACAGTGAAATGAAACATTCTTTCATCTGCCCACCCACCCAGAGCTCTGGGATTGAACACAACTGAGCTTCCTCCAGAAAAACAATTAAACAAAGAAAGATAATTGGCTCATTGTTCCCACAATGGCGGTACGAATGGTCGAACGGTTGGATTTTACACATTTCTGCTAAATCAATCCGTTCAGGAGTTAAGGATCACTGTAGACTTCTGTTGTTTTTTTCCGTCTAGTAGAATTATTATCAAATCAAGGGTATCATTTTCAACACATTTCACTGAAGCGTGGATTCACGGTACTAATTAACTAAACAGATCTACAATTTGCTTAGGTCAGTCGGGTTTTAATTAAAAAGCACTTAAATCAAATCAGCTTCTTAAGTACCAGGTAGCATCAGAGGAAGATATATATTTTTAATTAAACTTTATCTTATGCCATGCTTCCACTTGGCGTGTTCATCGTCATTTTAATGTAACGATCTCTGATAAAATGGTCAAGTAATTGTATTTAATCAGTAAACGCCATTTAAAGCTTTATCTTCTGCGTTTCGTTTGCTGAAATGAATCTACCGTCAATGTAAAAATAAACTAGTTTTAAGTGCAGTGATTAGTTAAGGATTATATGAAGAATGTCTTATATGGATACAAGAATGAAAATCTGGTATAAATAAATACCACACCACACAAAAAATTGGATTCTGTTCTCTGTAATCTCCTAATCATGGATTATATTTCATGCAAGGCTAAAAATGATCACTTTAATGATTATAGGTTGCTGAAAATAGTGTTTTTCTGATTTTATAATCGCATATTGTTTAGGTTCAGTGTGCAGTAGCCTACTAATCGTCTGGAAAAACCATCTAAAGATGGTCTTAGCTGGTCTACGAAACTAACCTGAATGGGTTTTGATAGAAGGGGATAGATGGATAGATACAGTAGATAGACAGATGGGTAAATAATTTCATTTGGGAGTAAATATTCCCCCCATTCTCTGTGTTGACCTCAGCGCGTGCGGTGTCTTCTCCGCATGCGTTCACCCAGAGTTCAGCTCTAGTTAGGGAGACACAGGAACTGACGGGTAGTCAGTTTCCTCACCTATCCGTGCACAAGAGCACCATCGAGCGCGTTCTCTCCGTCTCCAGGAGTATCTCAGCTTCTTTCCACACACAGCCAACCCGTTTCAGCACCCCCCGGAGTGTTCACGCACTGAACATCCTCTCGCAGTCGCGTTCAGTCTGTACGGGTCCAATTAAAGTGAATTTGAAAACGACGAGGCTCAGAACGAGGCTGAAGCATCTTTAAGAGCGCGCGCATCTCTCGGAGAGCGCGAGCAACATATGCGCTGCCTCTGAAGACTCGGCACAGCACCTCAGTGTGTCTGAAAACGCGTGCAAAAACGCTTCGCCCGACTGCTGAAAACTTTCAAGGAATATTTACGAGCGTTTCGAAGGATTTCCTGTCAGTAACACTGAGCTGAACTAATACTTTTGGGGATATTTAGAGGACGGAATACGAAGTGTACGCTGCGTTCCGAGGGGAGTCGCATTCACGCTCTTGCAGTTATACGCTGCTTCTTCGCGGACGGAAGTTTCTGAGTTTTCTGACGGGGGAAAAATGGGCATAGCTGGTTATTTTGAGCTGCAGTGGAAATGCCTGGTTGTTGTGGCTCTAAGACTGCTGTTCCTTGTGCCCGCAGGAGTGCCAGCGAGAAGCGGAGAGTCTTATTTAAAGGACAACATCACTGTCAGACAAGGAGACAGTGCTGTCTTGAAGTAAGTCCATGATTATATTGTTTAGATTATTACAAGTGTGTATGTATATATACGTTTCATGTTATGTCCTTTTTTATTTGAAATGCATTTTGGACAAAATGTTTATTTATGTAGCATATACCTAATCAATAGGTGTTAATTCTTATAAAGTCATTTTAGTGATAAACTAGTTTTAAGTGTTTAAATGTTTTAATTTGATTGAACTATAAATATTATTATTAGCCTAATCTGGCTGCTGTCTGCGCGTCTCATTTTTCTGCTGGAGTTGTTTTGGGAATCCGTGGTGAGATGCAATCGTCTGGTAATGCAATCAGCATGCAGTCTGGTCTATCTAATCAGCTTTGGTGGCCTATTTAGATAAGTAGTTCATCAACAAATCAAATTTAAGTTCTATACAGGTCCCTCTCTTTTAGTCATGCTCTCTCTCATTCCTCATTCCTCCTTAGTCTCAGTCACACACTCTCATTTGTGGACGCCCACATGCACTTACAGTAGCATCATTGTTTTCTTACTTTACCTAATGGTTATTCCGTGAAGTTATATAAACGTGGGTAACAAGGCAGTCGTTTTCCTGTAGGGGGACTGAGAGTAAAGTATGCCTTTTTCGTTTCGCTTTTGCCTTGCGCGTGGTACCAGACGCAGCGGGGGACGTTTTGTGTAGCATGAGACAGTGGCCTGTGCTTGTGTCCTTTGACGCTTGTCTCCAGAACCTCTGTCTAAAAGAATGTCATTTTTGTCTGGAACAAAGCTGCACAACAAAACTGCTGAGGACCGCAACAGTCCGTCGATCTGTATAGACCCTTATAGTGGAGCTTGATGCATGAAAAAAAAAACTCCTTTGAATAAAGAGACATTGATGTGCAGAATGTTTGGTTTTTTGTGTTGCTAACACAATGAATGTGTACTGTAGATTCATGGATGAATGAACAGACAGACAGATAGATAGATAGATAGATCAAAAGACAGACAGAAATAGTAAATAGTGAAGAACTTTAATATTCTATTAAAGCTCATATTTAGTTGTTCTCTTACAGAGTTTTGAATATTATATTAAATATACATAGGCTATACGGTAGGGTTGGGATATAACGTTTATACTACGTTTATTTTACACCCACCCACCCACATGCATGTGTGGTCCTGGTAAAACCTACATAAGGCCCTCTACACCGTAACATTTTGTATACAGTAATATAATGACTATTGCATATTCTTAAACACTGATTCATCCATCTTTATAAATGAGACATTGGCTTTATCATGCAATGATTTTAATGACTGAAGCAATATGCATTTTGTCAGAACCTGTATAACAAATTACATGCTCTTTTTAGTCATCACACACAGCCTCGAGTGCCTTATTTGATCTATGACCTTGACAAGAAAGGGACTATTCATTTAACTCTAATTTATAACATTTATAGTACATTAATTAAACAACATGGGAGCAAGAAAATGATGTGAAAATGTATAGATGAATTACTTGTAATGAGAAATCATATTTAGTAAATCATTGCAACTCTTTTAACATGCACATCATTTCTGGTCTGTGTGTGCATATACTGATCTAATTACTAAGCATTTGTTCATTCATTCGTTTAGCCATGATGGCTGAAATGTTTGCCATTTGGATGAACTGTAAAAACACTTGTGGTTTCTCTAATAAACATATCTGCTGATAATGAAACAAAGTCATGAGGAAACAAAAAGCAATTGCTAGTGGATATAGTTAATAGGATATTGTTACTCCTACTGACATCAACATCTGAATTACTGTCAAGCCAAAGATTTGGCAGAAGTTATAATAATGTGTTGCTGATTTAAAGTGAAATTTAATTCTGTTGGCAGTTTCTCAACACTCCAAACTACTGTAGCAGCGTCATTTGATTTCATATGCTTGAATATTAAATCATATCCTTGCCACAGTGAATGCACTAAAGATCCAAAATGCAGAAATCAAACAAATCAGCATTAATGGAAAGAATGCAATATATGCTGCAAGTGTTGACTTTTGACTTTCTGATTGGTGAACTGTGTTACACTCATGTCTCACAGACACCAGGGAATCTCTGGACCTCATTTCTTAGTCCTTTTTTCCACTTGAAGTCCTTCCACTTGAGAATTAAATGTGTCATACCATCTGTCAGCCCAGAGTGCTGCTTTCCCCCCACCCTCTCTCTTGATTTAGCTATTCAAATAAACTTAGATTTTCTCAGTTATGTGGCACAGTTAGTATTGGTTCATCCACTGATGATTCTATAGACTCCTGCAGATATCAGTTAAATCAGCTTGACTCACAATTGCAGTTGTCTCAAAGCGCAACCCATCTCCTTGCCTGTGAGAACATAAAGCAAATGCAAATTAATACAGTTCCATAGCAACGTTACATCTTGTAAGTTCATGGTTGTATTGGTGCCACAATTCAGAAGTCAGCAAAAAGGTGAAATCAGGTGGAAAAGAACATTAAGGACAACTGGAGTCTTTTTTGTATTGATCGCCGTCAGTCATGTCATGTATTTTACTTTTGATCACGAGCGCAGCTTCCGCATAATCGAGAACTGTTGAGACAAGCTGTCACAAACACTGTCACACCGATGGGAGAGCACTCTGCGTGCCCCAACTTCTCTGTAGCGCCGATCCAAATGGCGACTGCTGCTGTGTGCCTGTGCACACCTGGAGATGTGTGGTGATTTATCTATCCCCCAAAGAAAAGCCATTTCAGCTCAGCCAAAGCAAATGAAGGGTGGCAGACTTTAGCCAAGCCAGAAGCCATGGTTTCTACCTGGGAAAAAAAAGAAGACAATTCCAAGGCTGCATTTTTCCTCTTGTGTTTTTGAGGGGGAAACGCACAACATGGCAGAGCCCTTTCACTCTAACTGTGTGAAAGGTTGTCACGTTTTTGATTTGGACCTTAAAGCACTGAAAAAAAGAAACGTCTGACTTATCGGTGAAGTGTGAAGCTGTAAGCTGTTGCATTTTGAGGGTGTTTTAAAAATACATACTGTAAGCGGCGGTAGGTTGATTGACAGTCTTGAAGTCTACAAATTATTGGAATACTGACTGAGGTTTCAGTGCATAATTTGCCAGCAGCACTTCAATTTTGTGTTGTTGTTGGCTTAATGTAAGTTATGAATATAAAGTGAGTAATTAATATTAGTAATGTGATTATTCATCATCTGGTGGCAAAATACACGGAACAAAAACCAAGAAGTGACACTAGAAATCTAGTTATCTATCTATTGATATCTCTGTTAAAAATATTTCTCAGAGGTGCCATAGAATGGAAAACTGAATTGACCTTGGCATGGTTGAATAATAACAGTTCAGTACATGGACATAACATAC
>JAUCMU010000002.1:10945486-10957031 GCA_032275025.1 Enteromius treurensis | reverse complement strand
AATTCTAGGGTTGTAAATGGACCTGTAAAACCGTTTCTGGGCATTTTTTCCCCTTACCTAAGCCACATACCTTCTATGTACATATCAGAGAACAATTTAAAATATTCTCTCAATGCATTCTATGGCACCTTTAATATTACTGTTTTGTTATACTTTTTATCCAATAAATCAGTAGTGCTTACATGTGACCCTGGATAACAAAACCAGTCGTAAGTGTTAATTTTCTGAAATTAAGATCTGAAAGGTTGAATAAATAAGCTTCCCATTGATGTGTGATTTGGAGGGATAGGGCAATATTTGATCGAGATACAACTCTATGAAAATCTGGAATCTGAGGGTACAGAAAAATCGAAATGCTGAGAAAATCACCTATAAAATTTTAAAATATTTTCGGTAAGAAATTGACTAAATACCTTCATGGAACACGATCTTTACTTACTATCCTGAGGATTTTTGACAAAAAAGAAAAATCATTAATTTTGACCCATACAATGTATTTTTGGCTATTGCTACAAATATACCCCAGCGACTTAAGACTTAAGTGGTCCAGGGTCACATATAGGCTTTCCTTCCTTCTCCACCGTAAGAAAGGATTTGAGCACATTTGGCGAAGCTGAAAGTAAACCTTCTCCAGTAAATGTAAAGGTAGCCATTGCAACCACAAAGCAATTGTAGGTTGATTTAAGAACAAAGATGTGTAGTATTCTTTATCAGTTAATTTCATGTGGTTTCCAATATCCATGTGTTGTCATGAAGAGGAATATGTGCAATAAAAACCGGTTGTTTACCCTGATCTCTCCAGTGACACATAGCAACCGTTTAATGGTATTTCTAGCTTTTATTTATAAACAACCAATTATGTTCATCCCTCAGGAAACCGTTTTATGGCCACAAAAATAATGTTAATGCCAGCGTAGGAGTTATTTGTTTGTACTTTATTAAAAGAGCGGAAAAAGAGCTGTCAGTCAGAGCGTCCTAACTCAGGAATTCAATATCACTCTTATTAGGAGATGCATCGATCATAACCTGAGGTTAACACAGAAACTTAATTGTTTGTCCGTTCTAATTCAGTTTAATAAACTGCTGGTTTGATTAAATTAGAGTTACAAGAGCGTGTGCAAGGTATGTCACCAGTAGATCCAAAAATACTTAATGACTTTAAAGAAAATTGTCTTTTTATTACTCTTTTTATGTAACTAACTGCTGTAAAATGCTGAATGCAGATTTCTTCAGGCCTTGAACAAGTACCAGCACCACTGATGGAAATCAAACAGCAGAAAACAAAGCGCTACAACGTGTTATTAATTGAACTGAGGGTCCTTCTCTGAAGCAGGCAGGATGATGAAGTCTTAAGTGGACGCCCCCTGACCCGACTGTCAGAGTGACAGATGGTTGAAAGCTTCTCACAATGGTGATCTCCCTTATCAACATTACAGTGCTAGGGATTTCAGCATAGCATTTCTAACTGAAACACGGCACTCTTTTCACAGAGTTAGCTTGTTTTATCTCAAACTGTATTGTGACTTTCTATTCGTATTGCGGTCTATTCGTATGGCTTCGGTCTCACTACAAGTCTTCTTAACGAATGAATCAGGGTGGAGGTTGCATTAGAGGCTTGTATACATATTTATGTATATAGAATAGTTTCTACAGTATAAATTATATATACTGTATATGATTTCAAATTATATTATTGTTGTAAAGAGGAAAACTTTGATACGATTGTGGAAAATAACTGTGTGCAAGAATTAATATCACAGGAATGCTGTTGGCTTTGGTAATAGTGCTTTTTTATGCATACTTTTATGTAATATTTGCCTGGGTCAGTAATTCTTTGGACAAATACTCTTCATAATGGCTCTTGAACTCAAGTATTTGAGTATTCAGTTTGCAGGGGAATTTCAAGGACTTGTACACCCTGGAATACAATTCTGTTATTGTTTACTCACCCTCTTGTCTTTCCAACCTGCATGACTTATAGTTGTGTCCAAAAAATGATCATGATGTCTAAAACAACATAGATTTGAATTATATGGATGATTAAATGCTGAGTTCTTCAGAATGCTGTCTTTGTTGTTCTGAAGAAGTTAGAGAAAGTCAGAAAGGTTTGACATGGGTACGTTTTGAATCAACTCAAGTCGGCTCTTGCTTTACCCTTTTGTACTGTACAGTACATCCAATGCATACAATGTACACTGGCTCAACATTCACATATTTAAGGACATAAATTCAGTTAACACTAAATCTAGCACTCTATGTTCTAATTCTATTCTTTAAAAAAAAAGGACCCTTTTCATTTAGTAACTGCTTGTTGTCTTAAAAAAACAATCAAACAAACAGTTTCTCCAAAATGTTTTGTATTCTATCTGTTTTCTTTTTCTTTTATTATACAATGAACCAAAGCAAAAAAGACTCTTAACACTAGCTTGCCCTAATTTTTCTATTTCGTCTGTTTTCTTTTCATTTAATATTATTTAAAAAAATCCCCTGCATCTGTTAAATGACTAAATGTAAAAAATAAACATTAAAGCAATATCTTTGCATGATTCCTGCTGCATTGCATTCTGGGAACCGTAGTCCTGCCCAAAGACACAGTTGAATTGTGCAATTGCATTAGGCAGTGTGAAATAAGCAAGCACTGCTTATATTCCACCCTATTCTATTCCAAGTCCACCCACTTGGAGATTTGAGGCATGATATATATTCATATTTTTCCAGGCATGAATTTTTGGATGAGGCAGATATGCAGAGAAAGAATGCTTTTATCAAAAACATACTCTCATAAGCAGAAACTTGCATGGATATTTCTTGTCTTAACACATTTATATATATATGTATATTAATTTATATTAAAAATATGTATATTAATATGTAATTTAATTTATATATATATATATATATATATATATATATATATATATTAATTCTATATCAAATGACATAAACCAACGATCTTGGCGTATCAATTTAAATTCACTACCTTTATAAATATATTCATACAGCTTATAAAGATAATATAAAGATAATCAATAAGTGATGTGATGATGCGCTCTGCTGTTAAATTATGAATTTTAGGGAGTGTTCTGAAAGGGACTTTATAGTCATGGGATTTGAGCGGTCATTGATGTTATTTTACGTGGAGTGCACAGCTCTCATTTGTCTGCCTTGGGGTGCTCTTCTTATAAAATTAGCATAGGAGCAAGGGCAGGCCATACTCTTTGTAATGCTCCACTGGTCACTGTCTTATGGGTTCAAGTTTAACGTGATGCTTCTAATGATTTGCACACTAATGATCTGAACTTTTCTCTTGGTTATTACTTAACAGGACTAATAAGCAGTTTTACAGAAAGACTCGATTTAAAGCATTCATTTTCTGGGGATATTTTTTTTTTATCTGTAGATTCTTTTTTTGATATCTTAATACATATATATACATATATATATATATATTTACTTTCACAGATTGTTAACGCCACTGCTTGAAAATGAAAAAATAAAAGTTAATGAATTCATGAATAAATAAATGCTCAATTAATGATTCTACAGCATCATGGTCATACACATGGTGTTTGAAAAAAGTTTTCTGCATTTTCCAAAGGATCTTTCCTATTCGGACATGAATTTTTTATACTATAGAAAGCTCATTCTCTAGGGTTTCAGGTGCAGTGAAGATTGGTCTTCCCCCCACCACACAGCTCGAGCTTGGCAATGTTCAGTTCACTGAACCTTTAGACAAAAACTTTAAAAAAAGTATCATTTATATTTCATACATCAATGCTTTGATGGCGTATATAGTGTGATATACAGTAAAAAGTAATTTCATGCAGTTGCTAATGTTTAGATGACCAAAATCCAATTCAAATTGGTTATAATATGCCAGACTGTGTACAATCCATAAAATGCAAACAAATATCTTGTCACTATAAGGTTTAGTAATATGTCTTAGTGAGATGATATTTAAATGCTTAGATTTATAATCAAACCCATAAAATAGTGCAATACAATGATAATTGAGAGATAATCATAAGCCTAATGTATCATATTTAATGTTCACATTTGACACACACACACTGACACAACAAATGATTAATGGATTTTCAAGTAAACCTAAGTTGCTGAAAAGTAAATATCTTGACAAATTATTAAGATATAAAAGTGATTTGTACGTTTACTGTCCCAAAATGAGTAAAGCTTTTAGCACAAAAGACTTGTGCACAATGACATAAAGGAGAACATTTTTAGAATAATATTAAAGGCTTGTAACTTGTGTATAATTTTCACAATACGCATGTAGGATCAATTGGTTTGATTTCTTTACAGCATTAGGGTAAGCGTAAAGTGCAATACAAGATTTTTCCTACTTAGCTTTTAACACGGTCGTATTGAATGCTGATTTGCAAATGTAGCAACAAAGATTATATTACTCTGCTATTGCTTTATCACTGAGGGTCTCATTACACTTTACATTAGAAATGACTCTCAGCAATGTATCCTGGGAGCACCGGAGAGCGTGTGTTTTTTATTTTTTTAATTTGACAATCACAGAAGCTTTCTCTGCACAGTTTACTGTAAGTGCCTAAAGCATGTTTTTAGACGGCAGATGCACTTTGATGTGCACTGAAGCCTGCAGCTCAGCATTGACCAATATTGACAGACTGAGAGAATAGCTATGCTGTTGAAGGCTTGCTTTGCCTTTAGGGACATTAAAAGCATTCACACTTTGATTATCTCTTAAGTATATGGTCTGATATTTCTGATGCAATCCCCTGAAAGTAAAAAAGCCTTAAATTGCTTTCGTATTGATTTAATAGTCTACATTAGTAGTCACAGTTTGTAGTCAAAGTTTTGCTGACTTTCCCCAGTTTGGCCTGCCTATTTTTTTCTTTGCTTCTTTGCATGCCTTATGTACTGCACAATGATAAAGCATTTCCTGCATAAATAGATTATGGTAATATGAATGTGAAGGGTGCCCTTTTTTCTTACTTTTTTGATGTTTCCGCAATGTTTGAAGCTGTATTTATCATAGGCCCATGAGTCCTGGAAGTAGAAATGCAGTATTACTCTCACTGTGCAAAGAATTTTAATATATACTCTACATTAAAATTATATTTTGTACTGTATGTATACAACTGGCTTAGGATTAGGCAATAAGTGAATAAAGTAATAATATATATATATATATATATATATATTTATTTTTATTTTTTATTTGGCTTGGAAACCACACAATTTAATCTTTTAACCTCATGTTGAGTTCTGATCAACTTGGAGAGAATATTTCTCTCCCGAAAATGCTAGTTAATTTTATTGCCTTGGAGTAAAACTTTCCATAATATTTTGTTACTGTTTGTATTTATTTGGGATTTTATAGAATTTAAATGGGATTTTACATCCTGGTCAAAAAAAGTCTGACCTACAAAAAATGTATATGTTTTTTTTTTTTATTACCAAATATTTGATTTTTTATCTTTTAATTAGCACAGATCTTGTATTTCTTTCTGGAACATTTTGAAGTTTATTGACCCATTTGGACAGAATTATCCACAAAAAAAAACATGCTTTTTTTTTTAACTTAACAACCAAAGTGTGTAAAGTTAGACCAATGTGGCATATAACCAATGTCTGTTCTAATTGAATGAAAACAAAAAGACTATAAATAAATTTTTAAGGGTTAAAAGAGCTGCATGTATATTCAAAATACCATTTCTAATGGTAGTGTGTTTTAGTTAAATGTGCAGTTGTCAAACAGAAAGTGGTTGCCATGCTTTTGGGGAATAATAGCTTTAACTATATTCCAATAGCCCTCAGACTGTATTTGTCTTAAGTAATCGTGATGTGCATACACACATCTTACCGGTTCGCTTCAGCTCATGCCTGAAGTTCTGATGAAAGCAGAGAGTAGCAAGACCAGCCTGAGCAGTTATTCAGGCATAGATCCTCCAGACCCTGTCAGATTTACCTGAATCTTGGCCTCGTCTTAATTCTCTCTTTAAGCCCGACTGGATCTCTGATTGACCAGGGGCAACAGCAAGAAAGATAGTGTGAGGAAAATACTAACCGCTGGCCCATCTGTCTAAATGTCAGCGGTTGTAGGGGGGCAAAAAAAAAAGAAAACTCTCTGAAGGATTTGTTTGTTGAAATGTTTATTTCTTGACGTGTAGTAAGTGTCTGTGTGCTTTTCGTTATATATATATTTTCTTTTATATATATAAAAGGGATAGTTCACCCAAAAGTCACTATCATTTTGTTCAAAACCTGTATGCTGTTACTTTTTCCATAGAGAGTTTTTGAAGACTGCTGTAATGCCCCCTTCCCCTCCAATAAAAAATAAATAAATAAATAAAAACCAACACACAACTGTTGTTGTGTGAAGAAATAGTCATGTAATAACATTAGGGCAAATACTTAGTGGAATATATTTTATGATGTTGATCCAAAGAAAACATCAGTTCTAAGAAAATACCCATAAGACATATCTTGTAAGTATTGCTTTTATATAATGGTTCAACAGAAAAATATGTAAATTAGTAAAATAGAAACAAGGAGTGTCAACCCGTTTTGTTTGTAGTCCAAACTCTGTGTTGCCAGTTCAAAAGATGTCTATAGCAGCCACTGGGCTGTTAGGATAAACAAGGAGGCAGAATGATTTTGTGATATTGCTTTAATATAGCGGTTCAATAAACTGGTAGTTAATTGATAAAAACCTTGTTTGTTTTTGCATTGCCACAATAAGAGGAACTCACAATAGGGGTGTATATTGTTGGGTTTTTTTGGGTTTTTTTTCTTAATGAATCAGTATTTTTTGATGAATGATTTAGTGAGTCATTCGCAAACAATGTAATTATTTCCTTCTGAATGAATGTTTTTGAATCAAATCAGTTGAATGATAGCTACTCACTGATAACAAAACAAAGATTCCTTAAAGATTTAGGGGGTTTGAATGTACTGGTTAAATGTATGATTCAGTCACTCACAGTTTGTTTGATTTGTTTAGGGGAATAAAAAAACAGTTGAATAAATGATTCAATAGCTCACTGATAACATCAGACACTTGTGTTGTGTCTCTCGACGAGTAAGGGGTTTTGAACAAATTGGCTGAATAAATGATTCAATGACACAGTTTCTTTTTTTTTTTCTTCAGTGAATCAGCCATTCTGAAGTTGGGTAAATGTATGATTCAATGTCAGAAACTCACTCGTAAAGACATATACAGACTACAGTGTAATTACAGAAAGAGCCGTTGAATAATCTCCACCACCAGTGAACAGTCTTTGAATAATAATGTTTTCTTTGAGATGGTCTGGGTGAAGTGGCTGTCCCTAATTTTGATGCCACTCACACTTATGACATTTTGTAGTTTATTAGAGTGACCTCTGGGCTTTCTCTATAGACGTGTGCAAATGGAGATTAATCAATGTACAAATATGCATTTGTTTTGTAGAAAATTAAAGGTTTGCACTGGAACAAAGGAAAAAGAAATACTATGCACACCCCTTTCCGGGTGACCTTTTAATACAGGTTTCATGGCGTGTGTAATTTCAATATGAAGCAGAACGAGAACAAAAGAGACTCAAAATGCAATTTAAATGGAATGGCAATTGTTTCCTCACAAGACTGGATCTTCCTATACTGCATGCACCAAGCATAACGTATCACTGCCTGGCAGCGCAAACCTCTGCTCGTGCCCTCGTTTCCTTAGAGGTGCAAATACAATCTTTTTGCTTTCAGTGCTGTCTGCGATGTATGTGTGTGTGCGTGAGAACTGATGAAGTGCTAGGGCTTCCAAAAGGAACACAAATGGGCTCTCAGGTGTTTTATAAAAGATTGCAGTGCGGTTTTAGATTAGTGCGCATCAGGATTTCCTTTGAAGACAATGGTGTGGTAATTAGGTAGAGTTCTGCAGTAAAAGTGGACTTGATTGTATCAGGGTCTCCAAAGAACATCATCGACAAAAGCCCAAAGTAATGAAAAGTCAAGCACTGGAAGCTATTAGGCATTCTTGTGCTATCAAAAACATTATGAGACTTTCATAATGTAGGATACTATCTGCTGACGCTCACGATCAATGTCTTTTCGCGCAGATGTATGCTCTGACTGTTATGTAATGCATATTTTCAGTCTCAAACGGCACAGTCTGATGTGTATTTCACGGAAAACTGGCAAAATACATGTGTTCTGATCTTATTGGCTTTGCTGAGGATCAGTTTTAAAGTGTAGTAATCTTACTTATTAGTCAGACAGTCTGAGTGGGTGGATTTTGGCCACTATCTGCAAACCTATTAGCTTGTTACCATAGCATGCTTTTTATCTGTACTGAGTTTCTGTGGATTAATTGCTGGTTCACTTCTCAGAGAGAAACCTGAGGTTAAGTGCCCAGCTCAAGGGCACATTGGTGATAGAGCAGGACTGTGATATTAGTAAGTCCCCAGTTCCTGTCCCACTCCTGCTCCGGGCTGAACCTTTGTGTCCGTGGTGCAGAATCTCAACTATTAGGCTACCGCAACCCATGTATTTGCTTGACAGAAAGTTTGACATCTTGAGAGCTAAATCATCTTGAGGTAAAACCACACAGGCAGTTTGAAGGGGCTATTGTTTTTCCCTGGGAATAAAATGTGCTGTAATTAAACTGAAATGGGTTCAGGCTTCCCCTCTGTATGACTGCCATGATTTTCAATCTGGCGGTGTGTGAGTGGGCCGGATAGATTTTAATGTATAGGCAGCTGTCACAAAAGTCTCTTGGTTTTAGAGGAAATGGATTGTCACAATCCAAGAAATGTAATTTTTTTTTCTTCTAAGAGTGGGAAAGAACATTTCTATTATTATTCTGTATATTTTTTTTACCAAATAGAACACCCATCTCCAAAACTGACTCTGAATTCTTGCTAACACTGTAAGTTTAGGACTTTTCTCATTAATAATGAACATGTTTATTGGCTTATTTTTAAACTTGGCGAATCATTGTTTTAAGTGTGTGTGTGTGTGTGTATATATATATATATATATATATATTTTTTTTTTTTTATATATATATTGTTGTGAAAGATATCTATTTAAAAAGTGTTCCTTTGCTAAAAAAAATTGTGCTTTCCTCAAACACAGAGAGGGAGAGAGAAAGATTTCTGATTTTCTATCATGCCACTAACACTGAAAACGGAATAATAAAGCATTGGTGAGGATTGTGCATGTTAATTTTGTTATTTAGAGCTTTATGTACAAATACAGTATCCCGACCCTGTGTTTTAGAGGTGACACTGAACGAGAAAGGTTCAGAATGATGGCAGAGAGATGGAGATTCAGAGCTGTTAGAGTTGACAGTGAATCATCGCCTCTTTCACTTGACTTGATTCTGTCCTTCACTTTCTTTATTTCTAACGTCAAGGCTTTTGACTTGGCTTTAATGCTTTACTAAAGGATGTAAACACTTCCATCGCTAAGCCTTCTCAGGATGGGTTTGCCTGAAGAGGGAGAAATTGATTTTTGTGGAAGGAGCAGACACAGAAGGATAGAGTTCGTTGTCTCCGATCAGTAGTCGATGCTTCTTCTAATGCAGAAGCTGCATTTCAGAGGTCTTACAAAACATTTCACATTGTTTTGTTGAGTTGTTGGTGATTTGCTTTGTACTAGCTTGGTGGTGGACCAGACAGTACACTCACTGGTTGCCGTTTATCATTTCACCTGGCACATTTAGTGTGTGTGTGTGTGTGTACAGACTCCGTTTTCACTCTGAGCATGAGCAGATTATTTCTAGAAAACAGGATGTTGTTGCCCTTTCATTTTTTTTAAAATGTACAATGCAGAAGATGCAAAACATACAGTATATCTCTTGATGAATCCACCGCAACAAATTAGCTCAGGTCTGTATCAGCAGATCTTCACGCACATATTCTGTGCTAGTTTTCACACTATTTTTTTTTCCTACTTTGCGAAGTCTGGCAATTACTTCCAAGTGTTTCTTTGCACAAAATGTCTTCGGCTGATTGGTGAATAACGGTTAAAAATGACAGAGCAGGAAAATGAAGATTAATCAGGCCTCTCGACGGCCCGCTAGACATGCCACGCTGCTCTCAACCAATCAGAACAACGTTGACTTGGAATTTTTCTGGACCACCTGTACAGATTCTATTAGCAGCACATGCTTTGGCTTTTGATTGACCTAATAACCTCCCACGATTCTTTCTGTCTTTCATGCATTGAGAGTTAATGATTACGTTGCGGAGGCGATATCGCTCTGAGATTTTGCATTTAGATAAAAGATGGGTTGTCTTTGTAAACATAATTTTGTTCATGCGCCGTTTTCCTAGCTTGGTCTAGATTTAAACGGAGAGAATCGGTCTCTGTACTCTTCTGTGAAAGGAAAAACTTGCATGTCGTTTTTTGCTAGAGTAATATTGACTTACTGGAAGCTTCTCACAGGATTTCATTAGTGCTTGTAAAACATTTAGAATTTCTTACACTCCTCAAAGTGAGTTAAATTCACTTACGCACCTATCGCAATGTTTGGTCGTGCAAAGAGTGCGTATTTACCTTTCCGTAATATTAGAATAATTTCCCTCTTATGAACTCCCAAAACACACAGCTCATGACTTTTTCTCTTTCATGCTCCCGATCTCTCCCTCCATGCTCTTTCCATTCACTTTATCTTTTCTTAAAAAAAAAAATAAATAAAAAAAATGTTAAGCCCAGAGTGCTTCTGCAGCCACAGTATTATCAGGTATCAGAATCGTATCATTGGAGCTAGATAAAGCAGAATTGAATCAGGCTGATGATAGGCAGTAGGTGTATCTTGGCTTTATCAGTTATCTACATTCTCACTCTCACGCTGTGGGGACTTGTTTCTATTCATTGGCGTTGCCGGCAGTCATTCTGCCCCAGTCATGCGTATCTGGAAGACATTTTGAGCTGTCAATTGGAGACAGAGAAATGCACAGCACCCACGAGAAATGGTCGGGAAAGGATGCAAATTTCTGAAGTATACACAATGACAGAAAAATCACACCGGAAAGACAGAAGAAAACAACCCAACTCTCTCTCTCTCTATCTCTATCTATCTGTCTGCTGTCTATTTGTCTTTTCCCTCGTACATTTGTGTTTTTTGAATAAACCACTTCAACGAAGGTAACAGTGATTTATTTACTCAGTCATAAAGGCTTGTTTTTCCCATTGTTTAATTGAATTAGTGTTTTGAAACAATGAGTTGAATGAATGAGTCCATGACCCACTCATAAACATGCCACTTGTCGCCACCTACTGGCAAAATCATAACCGTGCAGAAAGACTGCACCATTAATGCATAAATTAAAAGCCGTTTTAATGGATTGGTAGTGCTTTTCAACTTAAACACACATAGTTTTTAAATAATGCATAAAACCACTTTTTCTGAGATTTAGAGATGTTGCAAAACTATGCTAATTTGTTCAATGTGTCTGCAATTGTTTTTTTAGGTAGCATTTGTAATTTGGCCTATTGTTTAAGAACGTCTAGGTTACTATCGTAACCCACGTTCCCTGAAGGAGGGAACGGAGACGTTACATATGGGAACTCGCCA
>JAUCMU010000002.1:10921501-10941952 GCA_032275025.1 Enteromius treurensis | reverse complement strand
TCAGTATAATCAAACACAGCTGGACTCAAATGAAGGTGTAGAACCATCTCAAGGATGATCAGAAGAAATGGACAGCAACAGAGTTAAATATATGAGTGTCACAGTATATACACAGAACAAAATTATACAGACAACACTTGTTTTTGCCCCCATTTTTAATGAGCTGAGACTTTTCTATGTACACAAAAGACCCATTTCTTTCAAATGTTGTTCACAAATCTGTGTTAACACAATGATATAATATTTTTTATTTTTAACCTATAGTTTTATTATACGTTCCAAAAAAATATCATTTTATTAATTTCAACCACTGTACAGACGCTGGATATCTTTAGTCTTCGGCTGGTATGATGATATGATAATGATATATGAACAAAACCCTCTGTCAAATCTTTTAGAATGTAGATATGAATGAAACTGTAAAGTGTGGTTTATGTACATGCACACAGGCTCAAGTGCAGGAGAAACGAAAATCATTATCAGTAAGCAATTGATATCTAGTTAAAAACTAAACACTAAAAAAAGTACATTTTTCTCCACTAGCCTGAAACATGGGAAAAGCTCAATCTGAAAATCAGCTAGTGCATGAAAAAAAAGCACAGTTTTTTAAAGCATAATTAGCAGATAAAGGCATTAGTTGTTTAAATGCAGATGATCAGCATTGTTTACGTTAATGAGGATGATGATGGTGATCCATCTCACAGTGCCACATGAAAGAGCGTGGTAATTGTGGGAGCTGTGTTAGTATGCAGAGGCAGCGATGCTCTGGACCTCCTTGTTTGTTTTACCCGGGTGACTGCAGTCTGTGTTTTTGCTGAGTCGGCTGCTCTTCTTTGGTCTTTTAGGACTCATTAGGCCTCTAATGTCTTAATTCTGTCCCCTCTACAAAGCCGTACTGACATCCCCCATACTTTACCTCCTGAAATGCATCACACAATTGATGCCAGTTTGGTTAAGAAGCTAATTGACTGACATCGACCCTTTTTCATTGGTGGAGTTGAAGCAATTTGTTGTTGCTTTAACAAAAAGGGACTGAAAAAAACACAGCACACTCGTAGGGGGTAGCAATTAGTTCATTTTTATTTCTGGGAAAACTGCATTTTTAATGCGTCTGCAGTGCTTGGAGCCCATTTTGACTGCAGGGTTATTTATATTATCGGATATTTATTCAGTCAGGCGGGAACTAAATTACACAATCTCATGCATTCCTGTGTAACACCGGAAAATGTGCTGATTCGCTAGATGTTATTTGCAATTTATTTTGATATATAAAGACTTCCAGCAAGTGTTTTTTTTTTGTTATAAAATATTCAGAGTATTTCAGAACAAACCCACATTCTGTCGAGCTGATGTGAACGGCAGACACTGTGGTTTTCAGCACAGACTGACCACACGGGTGAACACAGTGTCAGTGCCGACCACAGTCAGTGATCACTCTGTTACTGCGGTCGAATGTCTGAAGAGGGATGTTAATGGTAGAAATTGCCACAAGTTACCTTAAGTGGAGTTGAGTAGGTCTGGGTAATTTACTATATCAAATTTAAAGGCGTACTGTAGGTGACTCAGAAATGGAAATTCTCTGATCTACTCAACCTCAAGTTGTTCCCAGCCTGTATGAATTTATTTCTTGAGCTGAACACAACAGAAGAGAGTTTAAACATTGTGTATAACCAAAATGTTCTTGGAAGTCAGTTGTAAACAGAAAAGTAAAATATAAAACATTTACAGCTAAAAATGAATTGGTTCACTGAAACAAATTAAAGACTCGGTTGTTGCGTAAATTATCACTGAACTTTAAATCATAAATAAAATTAAACTTTAATATTTTATTGAAACTGTCATACTTGTGATTCTGGTATTCGTGTAATATTATGGTCTTATTTACAAGTTGGTGTCAAAATATTGCTTTATTATTTAAGATATTTATTATTTTATTTATTTATAAATATATTACTATTGTTCAGTAGAATGTACATAATACATACTGTAGGCTACTACAATAATTATTAAAACAGTATTTCTTCAGTGATTTAAACGGTAATATAAAATCCCATTTATTTTCCAACAATAAAATGAAATCTTCATTAATTAAAAGACAATTGTTTTATGCCTTAAACATTTTTTATTGCACTACAATTTTCAGAGGGGAAGGAAGTATTAGGCTATTGTAAGAATAAATAATAATGCACTATTTTTTTTCTGTTCAGTGGCTCAGGAGGTGAGGTTTTGAGTCTGTATAAATGTCAACTAGCTGAAAAAAATGTTTTTTGAGGTAATGTAATTTTGTTAAAACTCATTTAATAAAATTTGTATTGAAAAAGGTATCGAACTCAAGGTATCGGTATCGTATAAAGTTTTTTGAACGATACCCAGCCCTAACTATAGCACATGCCTCATTCTGCAGATCTCTTAATCCTACACCATACCTAAACTAAACAACTACCTCACTAACTATTACTAAGCAGCAAATTAGTTTGAGGCAAAAGTTATTGTTAATTTTAAGAATTGGCCCCTAAACTAAAGTCCATTAATGGTACCGTTGCATTTTATAGTTTTTTTTTTTTTTATGTATTTTTTTTATAATACTATTACAATTTTTCTTTGTAGAGTTGATTCTGTGAGACACCAAGGTGTAGAAACTTTACCACAAATCTTCAATACTGTAAACAGAAGGGTTGGCTGTTTTTGTTATTGTAGCTCAGCACGCTGACATATTTAGGCTCTAGTTGTGCAAAATCGTGTCTATCTTTCTGCTTTTGGCACTCTATCTCTTATTCTTTCTCTTCATCTGTACTGTAACTGTTCCCTGAGGAATAACATCTAACCTGATTCCCATGTGCAACTTTATCCATATCCTGACTGAAGTGTTGGCCTCCGGTCTACACATTGTTTCTTGCTTCCACCTGAACACCCCGGAACAGGTACTGCCCATAACCCCATCCAGCCTTTGTTTTGTGCTCTCTGACTCTCAAGACACATCTGTTCACAAGTGTTTGGGCATTAATCCATGTCAGCTGCTAAACCAGTTCTTTCCTTCTATCAGTTTCAACCATTATCATTCTCACTTAAGATTTTCTATGTGAAAAAAACCAAGCCATTAAGTTTAGCTTTGCTGTGTTGCAGTGAGGCAGAAAATAAGGCTCGCATAGTTCCTTTTATTTTTTTCACCGAACACTTCAACACCTCCTTTGGACTCTCAGTAGTGCAGGGTGATATATTGATTTTTTTTTTTTTAGGTTTTATAATTTTGTTATTTTTTATTTTACATGCTATTGCAAATATTTTGTACCCAGCTTTTAACTTAGAGTATAATATTTGGTAATTCAGTATATAATTATACTGTCTATAAGTATATTATTTAGTGTATTTATATATATATATATCTGTGTGTGTGTTTGTGTGTGTGTGTGTGTGTGTCTCTGTGTGTGTATTTGTGTATATATACAGTGCCCTCCACTAATATTGCCACCCTTGGTAAATCTGAGCAAAGGTGGCTGTAAAAACAATTGTCTGCATTGTTTATCCTTTTGATCTTTCATTAAAAAATTTTACAACATTCTAACCTACCATTAATTAAAATAATTTAAAATAGGGAGAAATTCTTGTGATGAATTAAATGTTTTTCTCCAATACATGTTGGCCAGAATTATAGGCACCCCTAGAATGTTTTATGTATATTCCCATTCATATTCACAATTTTGAGCACTCCAGGGTGACTATGAACATGAAAATATCCAGCCCTGGTTTCCTGTTTCACAGAAATATATACAGGAGGGAAAACAAAGGCCTAAATCCCTTAATCATCAACACAATAAGAAAAAACGCTATGAGCAGCCCGAAAAGCAAGTGTCACTCAGCAGAGAGAATCCTAGCATGCAATGCTGGGATGTCCAGATTATAAATCCTGGCAAAAGTGGACGGCAATTTCCACAACTTAGTCAACTCTTCATGGACCTCCCGCAGGAAATTATAAGAAATAAATATTTCTTATATGCTGCAAAAGATAATTGAGCTTCACAAATTAGTGAAGTGGCTTTAAGAAAAGAGCTAGAGCAGTGAAAATTACCATTTCCACCATCAGAGAAATAATGAAGAATTTCCAATCAACATACAATGTTAGGAAACTGCCTGGAAGAGGATGTGGGTCTCTATCATCCTAATACACGACGAGGAGTAGAGTTTGAGTGGCTAAAAACTTTTCAAGGATCACAAATTGCAGAAAATGTTGTTTGGGAGGGTTTAAGAAAAATTCTCCTCGCTCATCCAAAAACAATTTCCAGCATGTTCAGTTGTCAGACAGGACTGGAACTACAAATGGGACTGGCTTCTATGATCAGATGAAACAAAAAAAATTGCTTTTTAGCAGCACACACTCAAGATGGGAAATATACTGCTGTTTTGTTTTTGTTTTTTTATGTTGAGGGCCTATATTTCTGCTGGAGGTCCTGGACATCTTGTTTAGACACAGAGCGTCATGGATTCTATCAAATACCAATGTATAACAAATCTAAAACTGACCGACTCTGTTAGAAAACTTATAATACGCCATGGTTGGGTCTTCCACCGGGACAAGAATCCAAACACAAACATCAAAATAAACACAAGAATTAGTCACGGAGCACAAAATGAAGCCTTTGCCATGGCTGTCCCAGTCCTCTGACCTGAACTCTGCAGAAAACTAGTGAGGTGAACTAAAGAGGAGAAGCACCATCACGGAGCTGGTATTCTGGAGGATCTGGAGTGATTCTGCATGAATTCTGCTATTTTCTCTTATCAGGTGTTCTCCAAACTCCTCAGGCATTACAGGAGAAAACACAGATCTGTTAGCAAAGGACGTAGCTATTATTGGGTGCCATTAATTGTGGCTAACATGTATTGGAGAAAAACATGTATTTCATCATGAGTTTTTCTCCCCATTTTCAATTGTTTTCTTCAATGATAGGTTCGAATTTTGTCTTTTTTTTTTTTTTTGTAATGAACGATCAAAAGGATAAACAATGCTGATTTATTTTTACAGCCACCATTGCTCAGATTTACCAAGGGTGCCAATATTAATGGAGGGCACTTTATATATACATCCCACATTCTGCTAATCCCAGTATAAAACTCTCGAGACTGCTGTCTGTGTCTGGTTGGGGAAATCATTCCTGTTTCCCCTCTATCTGAAAGCCCAAACAGAGTGGCCACCATTCATTGCCCCTGGTGTAATAGCCTTCATCAGTCTCCCATCACATAAAGCCTGCCTGTCATTAATCTCACCCTGAGACCACATGGCCGTCTGCCGACAATGATCTGCAAGCACCGAATCCCCACAGCACAGAGTCTCACTGACCTACTCATATCTTAAAAAGGCACAGCAGCGATACGAAAAATATGGCAGGTGTCATTTTATAAAATGGCCTCTCGTTGTCATCACCCAAACATTAAAAAACTGTTGTGTCATATATGTTTGTCAAAGATATAAACCTTATTTGTAAGCTTTCCATTGATATTTGTTTGGTAGGATAGGACAATATTTAACTGAGATAAACCTGTTTGAATATCTGGAATCTGAGGGTACAAAAATGATACATTTAGGCTATACATAGTAAGAAAGTTAAATCCTTAAAATCCTAAAATTGGTCAGAATATACTTCATCTTTACAAAAAAAATTAGAAAATTAAAAACAACGCCAGATGGTTTTCTGAGTTTAGGTGTTGGTCTAGCAGATTTCCCAAGTTGGTACTCAGCTTGTTAACTGGTTTTCCTGTTTAAAACTCGCAAACTAGACCATTTGGATTAGGCTGGACCAGGAAAGACTTTCAAATCTGGCTTTATTATGCGGGTTATGTCGAATATTAACCATATGGATGTCATAACGACACTAAGCAGATGTTTAAGATTTATGTGAATCTGCTTTTTAATCAGTCAGATGGTTTTAATCAGTAGGAAATGTTCAAAAAGCCTTATTTAGATGTGTGCTGTTTTCCAAAATACAGCACATAGAGTACAGAAACTTTAATCTGACATACTGTAATGTTTTAAGCTCTCTAAATAAGGTTGTTGTGTTAAATATTGGTAATCAGTCTATGTATTTTAGGACATGCTTGAGATAAGAAGATATTTCTTCATATAAACGATCTCACACCAAGGTGGCTGACAGTCCATTAGGCTGAAGTGCAAGGGACTGGTGTGACAGAGTCATTAGTTCATTGAATGAGGCCTGATCTCAGCCTGTCAATGCTGGATAATGGAGGCTCTGCCTTCCAAGAAACATCTCTTACTTTTTAGCACAGTGTGGAAAAATCTATATGATTTTGCCTCTGCTTTAAATTTAAGTGACAGTCATTTCAAGCACAGTGAGGGTGGTTTTCTATTTAGCATATTGCATTTATAATAGCTCCATTGGTTGATATGCATATGTAAATGTGCGCGCCGCCTGTTTGATATGGATCATTATGAATGTATGCATGCTGTTTGATGTGAAGCATATACTGTGTGATGACATTGCAGTGTTCTGTATGACCTGCTATTGCATAAACATAAATATTTGTACGTTTTAAAATTCAAATCAAGTCTCGGACCTACAGTATTTAGCAGCAGTTTAATTGTTTTTGTGCAATGTGTAATCACCTTTCTGAAACACTCAAGCCGAGACACAGTTTCTGTTCAAATCACTTAAAATCAAACTTCTTCGCTTTATTTTGTAGGACTTTGCACCAGTTCCCACAGCCGCTATGCAAACTCGTTATCTTGCATATTGCTAATCTAATCTGTCACAGGCAGGCGCACAAATTCCGAGCACACAATCATCTGTCCCACAGCACACAGAGGTGTTAAGCGTCCTGCTCAGAACGGCCAGAGAAGGTGCCCACGTAGGGATTAGAACCATGACCTTCCTTTTCACAGTGCGAGCCTTTCACCAATAAGCCACTTAAAAGGTAACTTTTGAACAGAAAATTAACTTTTGGCACAGCCTCCATGTTTTCCCCATAATGCTAATGTCATTATTTTGGTGTTCAAGGCTCAGTTTGTCGCTCTCAGCCAGAATAAGGGTACAAATCCACACACTTATCAACTAGACACATATTGGGACATGATGAACGGTGCGGGTCGGAAGATGTAGGGTGCTGGGTACAGAATTAATGTTCGTAATAACATCTGGGGGACCTTCTTCTGATACAGTAGTTATGAGAATTTTTCAGTACGAAGGGGAAAGCGAGCATTAAGTTGAAGGAAATTAGGCCCCACAGCACACGAAATGTTACAATATGAACAGTAGGTTCTGCAACACTTTTAATGTGTTAAGGCCAAGCACAGAGTAGCTATGGGGTTATTTTTAGACTTAACCTTAATAAAAATCCATTGTATTGTTCGAATGTGCACAGTGATTCCCAAGCAAAAACTGCAGCGCGTGCATGATTATGGACCGGAGCTTAATCTTGTGGTTTTCTATGGTTCAAATCCTCTGCAAGCTCTCTTGCGCTCCAGCACTCCACATAGATTAACAGAGTCTGAATGAGCTTTTCCCTTTGAAGAATATCCTGAGAAAGCATTCACTTCACACTTGCAATTGTTGCCCTCCAGATTTGCCAAAAGAGCGCTCTCTTGTTGACTAATTTTCAGAGCCGGGAAATTCACCAGTAAAGGGTCTGATAATCCATTTACTGATTTCGACCTTGGGTGTGAAGCCCTCTTAAAGACTAATATGAATTACTGCAGTGTTTTGGCATGCTGACGTGAATGGTTTGGCAATGGCATTTTAAAAATCCTCAGTGCACCTTGTAAAGTGTCATTGATGAAAACCATGTCAACACAGCACATTCTGTGCCATTGTAATATCAAATAACTATTGACAAATAAAACAAATGCCAGCTAGAACATCACAAATAAACACCATGAAAACAGTACTTCTTTTACTTTTGTAAAAGTACACCGCTGTGCATGGGATTGCGGCCTGAGTTGTTTAATATGTAGCTCTGACTTTCAATTAGTCCTAACCTTTAGAGCCGTCACTCAAAAGTTAAGGAAAGGGTACAAAAGATAAGTATAGCCAACGCCTCTAGCTCTTTTTCAGCAGTTTTAAGAAATGTCCTTTTCCTGTGAAGGAGACAAATGTAGTGTCTCATCCAGATTCTTCTGAACTGAAAGGTGGCTCTCGCCCAGAATTGGCCTAATTTTTCCTCACGGCAATTTGAAGTGGATGAGATGAAAAGCTATTGTAATTTTCCAACTGGTACTCGAGATCTGTAATAGAAAAGGAGAGAAAACGGACAGATATCTGTTTATATTACCTGTTGCCTTTTTCTTTATATTCCAAGAAAGCTGAAGTGATATTATGTGCATTAAGATATTTATCCAGTAAAGTCGCTTGAATTGAAGGTTAGGCTCGGGTTTTGGACTCCAGTATTGCACCTAGAATATAAACCATTGTTTTCTTGGCTTTTTCTTTAAGTAGAAGTTACCTTGACTTGACCTTTTACTGTAAAAAAAAGACTGTACAGTACTAGCTAATAATTGGACGTGCTATTCCAATATGACGTCCTCATTTAAATGATCGCACCTTGCTTTTGATATTTAAGTTACTCGAAAACTCACTTCAAACTGATTGCTGTGGTGACCCCTGTTGATCTCATTTTTAAATTTAACATACAGTATGGCAAGCAATCAAAATTGATCGTCTCCTGTTTGCGTTTCTTTCAACAGGTGCAATGTGGACAACAAAGTATCGCGAGTGGCATGGCTCAACCGGACAACTATCCTCTTCACAGGGAATGAAAAATGGTCGTTGGACCCCCGGGTGGTTCTACTAAACACAGCAGTCACTGAATACAGTATAAAGATCATAAACGTGAACTTATACGACGAGGGGCCGTACGTGTGTTCCATCCTCACGAACAAGAAACCAGACTCGACAAAAGTGCATCTCATCGTACAAGGTAAACCTTGAGAGGATTTCGCACATCTCTTAAAGCGACATCTTTACATCATTTAATGTGCGGATGAAGAAAGGAATCCAAAACCCGGTTTTGGGATTTTGTTGACATTTCGGGGTGGGTAAAGAACGGTTGACAAACAACTTTGATTCTCCTTTTCTAGGCTGATGTAATTAAATGAAACTCAGCAGATGTGACTCCCGGTGATGAAATTGGGATTTAATCTGGGTGTAATTTCAAAATCGTTGATGGATATTGATTTAAGACATGCAGCCCAGAGAGCAACGGAAAAATAGAGCAGAGGCTTTGTTTTCTCCTCACTAAATCAAGAGTCAATACCCAGACCTTTGTCGTGATTTACAGTGCAGTCGATCGCCGTCATATTCGCGGTCCAAAAAACAATTAACGCTGTTTGTAGCCAAATCCATCTCGATTTGGGGTACACAAATCAGATGTGCGCCAAAAACCAGTAACGCCGTTTTTATCACGTTCCTCAGACCATCTGCGGAGTCAGAATAAGTGTCAGATTTCCCACGTTTCAGCGGAAAAAAGTGTTTTGCTTAATAAAACGGAGCCTTATCAAATGCTAATTAACCTTTAGTACTTTGTCCTGACACTAATCACTGCAGGCTTAAATAACTGAACAAACAGACCAAGGTAAGATGCTTATTTTTTTCCTGATTAGACACATAAAGCGCAAATTAGAGTCAGGCTTGTCTGCTCAGTTCCTGCTTAACCTGCAATTCAATTAATTATAAAGTTATTTTAAATAAATCAGTCATTCGAGTTCCTTTTTTTATCATGCAGTTAGGTGTTCTCTCTGCATCTGCATGGCACAACATAAGCATGCCGGAGTGGGTGTTGTGGCCCTCAAAAGTGCACTTAAGACATTGCATTGTTTGCAGCAGGCTCCTTTTCCCTTACACCCCATAGTTGCATGCTGAGTGGTGTACAATTTCAGCCTAGTGTTCTTGAGAATGGATCTGAGAGCTTTCTGAACAGATGGGGTCTTGGTGTGCCTTTACTGTAATGCTTTGTCTCAGCTTTGTTAAATCTTGCCACGCTCAGCTAAAGTCTGCCTACACAAACTGTAGCGCCCTGTCTATTTCTGTCATCAAGTGTGGCTCTATTCCTCTTAAACTCTGAGTTTGTTATTGCATCAACTCTGCTAAAAATTCAAAGAGTGCCTACGGTATCGTTCTCACATATCTCGCTTGACATCTGCGTGCTTGTTTTTAAGTGTCCTAACATATTTCACACTCCCTACCGTTCCGGTTTTAGGTCACTCATTAGCATTTCTCGAATGGGACAGCGTGCCATTAGATTTCGCATTTGCCGCCCTGTAGCGTATCAGCGCTACATCTATTTATGTGGTTGATGACTGCAGCTGGAGGTATGTGTCTCTGTAAATGGCCTCATCGTCTTCCGCGGCATCGATCGCGATGCAACGCGAGAGGAGACATGCGACGCGTTAGTGTCCAGCGCAATTTGAAACCAGAGGTATTCCTCTGAGCTCCTTCTATGAGGTACACAAATAATTATTCTTTTAAAACCACTACATGCAGAAGACAAATGAAGGTCATTATAATCTAAGCAGGAAAACATGTTTTCGTTTTATGTACTTGCATTTAGAGGGGTGTTGCTGATGGAAAAACTGCTTACGCTACCAGTTTATGCTCGTTAGTGCTGGTGCAAAAAATACTTATCTTGCTAGTTAAAGGAATAGTTCACCCTCAGACTGTCCAGACGAATTTTGTTTTTTAATTAGAATAGACTTTAACTTTAGGAATTTAGCATTACATTACTCGCTCATCAATGTATCCTTTGCACCGAATGGGTGCTGTCAAACAGCTGATAACAACAATCACAATAAACTAGAAGCAATCCACACAACTCCAACAAATCAATTAACATCTTCCCAAAAAAAGCAAAGTGTTAAAAAAGCTGTCAATGGGACGTTTTTAACCCTTACAACCTGGTGCATCATTCCCTCCCCCCTCCCTCCTTGATTTTTTAAAGTTAGACATCAACTTTCTTAGTATTCCTCAAACTTTTCATTATAAACATTATACAGTGACAAGAAGAAAAAAAAAGTAAATATGAAAGAATGCCTGTTTTCTGAATATTTTTTATATGTATGTATTTACATATTTGATGACTCAATATGTGCAATGCAAGGTGGCACTAATATTGGTTTTGAAAATGGCTTTACTGCAGAGCAATTATTTTACGCAATGAAATATAAATGTCACTGCCATTTAATGCTGGATGTGGTTAATTAGCAAATCAATGTGTTGAATATGAAAAGGTTTGTTTTGAGAATATGGTTAAGATTTTAGAGTCATTTTCTAATTCTTTTGAATTATTGTGATGTTTAATCAACTGTAAGGACTCTTATTCTAACGGCCCCCATTCACTGCATTGGTGAGCATGTAATGTAATGCTACATTTTTTCCAAATCTGTTCCAATAAAGTAAACGAACTAAAACTTAGTTGGCCTGAGGGTGAACACATTTTGAGCAAATTTTATGTTATTTTTTATTTTTGAAACATTCCTTTTAAGCCTAGTGGGTTGAGTTGATAACAAACCATCTAACTTGTTTGGAGATGTTGACTAGAGACATTTCAGAGCACGTTTGTACCACACCAGAAGAGAAGAATTACTTGGGAAGCATGTACTGTAGGTTCTTCTATGTGAAGACTCAGTAAAGACAAAATATCCATCAGTAGTTTTTGGGGAAAAGCAATAAAATATGACTAAATATGGTATTCAGATGCAGTTTCAACTTCTTCAAATGGTTTTTCTGATTTTATCTCTTAGGCTTATGGTTAGAAAAGCGCAGTGCGCAGAAATTCACTAACTCTAACCTGAATCCGGTACTCAACTGAAGTGTCTTTTAAATGAATATCAAAAAGTGTGTAAGGTAAGCAGGCTAATACGATACAAGTGAATACGTCCCTTTTTTGGACTATTTGCATATTTGTGCTGGGTATAGCACATTAACTCGTTTCAAGGTCACAGGGAGATCTGTAATGGATGAGTTCACAAAATATCTGTTTTGTCTCTCTCAGCTAGCATCAAAAGGACATACATACACAGGTGGTGTTTCGACTGAAGCTGGCTAGAATGGGGCTGTTGAAATGCACTCACTTGCAGCCAATTTGGCCATGTATTCTCACTGAATATTATCTCTAGTTTTTGGTCTATCAGGTCTTTGCCAATGTCCTCTAATGATCATTAAAAAACTGTATTTACTTTATTTGAAATCCCAGGCCATTATAACTGTGCAGTGTAACTCAAAATGAACAATATCATGTGATTTGTAGAACAGTGTTATGTGGGTGGCCTAAATGTAGAATATCACATAAAGGCCTTCACCTGATTCCCAAAAGAGAAACTCTTCAGAACGAGCAAAGTCAGGGCGATGTCGATGATGTTAAATGGAGCACTATTGTCCTTGTTGTTACACCAACAAAACCTCTTTGCTTTTTTTTTCTAGAATAACAATGAAAACAATTGTGAGTACAAAAACAAAGAAACAGTGAGACGACTCCCAAGACGTCTTTGCACAGCGGATTTGCTGAGACAAACACGAGAGCACAGACTCGAGCAAACATATTTGAGTGATGCTTTGATGCCAGATGAAATTATGAGTCCTCGTTACAAATTCTCATCTAAACTAATGAAGAGAGGTGTTGGTATTTTTGGATTCATGCAAAGACCCGTAATGTGTGTTTTTGCATTTATTTTCCACATGTCAATCCCAGTGTTCAATATGTTTCTCCATCTGCTTTAAATTTGACATTTGCTTACTAGAACATGGTATAAATTGATGTTCTGAGCTGATTTTGTTCCAGTAATTATAGGGGATCCAATGTAGGAGCTAGCCCAGAAACAAAATGAATAATTATATACAGAATAAAGCAAATATCTGCTTACAATGGAACATAGGGATTTTATCTACATATGGTAATCTATTAGGCAGTTTTAAAATATTTAATCACTGTCTCTAAAATGTTACTAGTGCTTTCAAAATATTACCATGAAAAACTCTTTGAAGTTTAAAAATGGCAAATTACAGTTTCTCATTGTCCCCAGTTTTCATACTCTCAGCAGACAATAAGTCATATGTATTATTATAATATGTAATGTTTACAAGTATTTTTGAGAAAATGTTGGCATTTTTACCTAGTTACACACAAATTAAACTGATTAAAAATTCCCCTTTAAAATGTCAGTACCCTTTTAAAAGTGAAAAAAGTCAGATTTTATTTTATTTTATTTTATTTTATTTGCAACATAACACAACTGAAACCACTGAAATTAATAGCAAAATACCTATTTTAAAAACCACAGGTATCACTTTCTGCTTGATCAGCTTGCTGCGAGATTATTATTATTTAAACACAGTATATTTATGTATTAATTTGTATTTATAATATTATTTAATTAATAATGTATTTATTTTTATCATATATATATATATATATATATATATATATATGATAAAAATAAATAAATTATTAATATATATATATATATATATATATATATATATATAAATGCATATACAATGGCGTTTTAGTGCCACCAAAAAAAAAATCTAAAAAACGTGATTAAAGTCATAATATTACGAGAATAAAGTCGAAACTACAAGAATAAATTCGTAATATTACGAAAATAAAAGCCTAAATACTACGAGATTAAAGTCGAAATATAATATTTAGTATAGTGCACTTGCAAATTACCCGGATTGAGAGAAGGCCACCGGAATTTAGGCATATTTGGATATTGTTGTCTTCCATCGGATCCGTTATATTGCGCCGCCCAATAGCAATAAGATTTGTCCTTTTAGTAATTTTAAAACAAAGTCTCAGCTTTCAGTTTTATAGCGAAACACAAATAGTGTCTTACAATAATGTGTTGTTCAAGCTCTTTACTGATCATATCGCTGTATTATACATATTCATTAATTGGAGCACGCCAGACACCCAGCAATTGCAATAATCTTCTGCTTTGTTTCTTTTGATATAAAACAGTTCATCTTTCAAATTAATGTGTTTTTCCTGTTTGTTTCAAGTATATAGTAAGATATAAAAGTGAAGGAGCATCAGAAGGCATGGGAAAACAGGCTATAGACTAATTTATACTGAAGTCTCATTGTAATCTTGAAAATGATTGACTTACACTGCCGCTTAAACTAAAGCGATTTCAGATACATGTCAAACAGCTACATGTATAACATATATGTCATGTTATAATGTCCATATTGTTTGTATTTCACAAAAAAACTGGCAGAATTTGAAAGCTGAGAATATCTCCAGGTGCTCCCAATCTAGACCGACTTTTATTCTCGTAACATTTCGACTTTCATTCTCGTAACATTTCGACTTTCATTCTCGTAACATTTCGACTTTCATTCTCGTAACATTTAGACTTTTATTCTCGTAACATTTCGACTTTCATTCTCGTAACATTACGACCTTTATCTTGTAGTTTTAGATTACTTTTTTGTTTTGGTGGCATTAAAACGCCATCATAATATATATATGGGCCGTTATCGGCATTAATGTATTGTGGTAACGCTAGACTCTTATTGCGCGATAAAAAGAACATCGCCGTTAATCTATTCACAACATTGGGTTGGTAACTGGGTTTTGTAGACATAAATGTTACAGGTTTATACTACGCAAGCTATGATGACTTTCACCTTGATATTTTAGCGCGGATGTAATCTTAGCGAGTAATCTTACCTGATACTGATATTACAATAGTCCGTTTTAACAGTTTACGTGATCTGGCTCTTTATTTATTTATTTTATATATCAAAATATATTAAACGTGCATGTGGTAAGAGAATCTACGGCATATCGCGTTGGCCAAAACACACAAGAAACACGTTTTGATAAATAAATATCCCAGACATCGCATACTGACTCTAGAATTATCACAGAGATTGTAAGAGAAAACACAGACATGGCAGATTCGGATGGGATTAAAATAACCAAAGACATCTGTGAAACAAAACATTCTCTACGGACCCCCTTTAAAACTAGTCCCGTCCGAATAGGGCTTTACTTTTAGTCATTATTTAGGCAGCACACATATTCTGAATGCCATTTTAATCTAGATCAATTCTTTTTTTATATTTATTTATTTGAATCATTTATTTTATTAAAACACATACAAATTTTTCTGAAGAACATTTTAAAAAGAACAGTTCTTCACCTTTCCAAGTTTGCAAAGCCAAAGGTAGGGACAACAGAGAGCGGGTAAACAGAGACATGTGCAGGCCATGCAGGGAGTCCAAGGGCTGTTAGCGAGCGAAGGAACAGTGAGGAGAAGAAGAAAAGTGCGACTCAAGTGGGAAAAGGGGAAGGATGAATTGGGCTCAGAGCAGGTAGTGCATGAAAGGTGATGATCGCACTCCATATGTTCCATTAGCTGGAGGTCTTCATGGGAGGCGCAGAGGATCATCAGACATTTAAAAGCATCATTTATTCAAAGTCAAGCAGAAAACAAAACAAATGTTTGTGAAACCTAGTAAGCTGTGTTACTTAGCGCTATTTGTGTCTCTTGCAAGGTCTTCATTTAGTTCGGATGCTCCCTATGTTGGCAGCACAGCAGCTCACTAGATTTCACAACATGTTTATATTAATTATATTAAAGTTTTTTTCTTGCAACATTTCTTTAAAACCATTCAACATGTATTACCTGATGAGCAGGATGTCATACACTATTATGTATCAGAGGGCAAAAGCATGGCAATTTAATTAGATGGGCCTGTAAACAACAAGCGGGATTATCGTCTTTCGTTTGCTCAAGTGTAATGATGTGTCTCTATTTTAGATTAGCCTCGAACTTTCTCCTCCGTGGGGAGAGGGATAAGACGGCCTCTCAATTCACTACACATTTGCGTAATAAGCTTCAGCTCTTGTTACTGGATTGAGGAGTAGCTCTTTCCCTCATTTTAAAGAGCAGTAATGAGCCATTGGAAAGATTCAGTAGGGTTATGAGAATATAAATGGGAGGACAAAACCAGTGCAATTTGCCTGGGTGACACATTAGCAGTAGCTATATCACCAGAGGCAGCGCGGGAATCCGTTATTCACCCACCGTGTTCTGTGGGTGCCCTGCCTTCTGCTTCAGTTATTTCAACCCTCTGCGAGGCCAATTGAGAATACAGGTTTTGTGGGAGACTTTGTGGGAGGTCGGACACATAAGGCAGGAAATACCACATTTAGAAATGTTCTGCTATCATAGCTGAAATAGCACTGTGGAGGCTTGGTATTAGAACCTGCATCTGCATATGTTCAGGTCTTTGAACACAAGAATAATTTACAGCATAGCTGATAAAACATCAGAGATCAGATTTATGTTTTATAGGTCTCAAAATATTTAGTATTGTCCAAGGACAAGATTTTAAGAAATTATAATCTTTGTTGCAGACTTAATTTTATTATTTTAAACATTGCTGAGTTCTTTAAAGGGGGTATTTATTTTAAATTTAGATAATTACTTATTAGGAGTAATAATAATAATAATGTTTTATTGCTTTCTAACATGTGTTAGTCCATATAATTTATAATAATGATACATTATTATTATAAATGATCAATAAATCATTTCTTATATTTCTTAATAAATAAAAAATTAAAATATTTAATTAGTGTTATATTGCCAGTGCTGTAGAAGGAGACCGCAGTAGATCGTGGAGTAGAATAAACAAAAGTCTTTTCAATCATCAAACAATAAACTGAAATAAAACATAAAATAAAACAATATTACTTCACATCTAACACTAACATTGACTGACAAACCAAGGAACTCAAAAGACATGGTATAAGTACACACGGGACAAATGACCAAATGGAGAACAGCTGGGGAAACAGAGGTGGAGGCGAATCAGCTAATAATGACTAAACACAGGAAATACCAAATAAGGACATAACATGAAAGCGAAACTAAACAGACAGGACATGTAACATTTACTCCCCAGGTGGGTCTGGGGCCTTGGGAGGCCAAGTCCAAATCCCCTTCTCACCCACCCCTAACACCCTCTGGAGGCGTGGGTTCAAGGGGGCGATCTTCAAACGCAAACTCAAGGGGATGCACCTGCAGCGTGAACTCAGGAAATGGATTCGGGATTGGCTCTCCTGCCCGTAAATCAGGAACTGGAATCGGGATCGGCTCTTATAATATGCAATTTATTTTAATAATAATAATGTTGTTGTTGTTTTCCAACATGTTTTCTAACATATTAATTATTGTTATTATAAATTATCAATACATAATTATCAATAAATTACTATAATATGTAATTTATTATTATGTTACTAATTATTTTTGGAAGACAAAAAAAGAATACTAATAATAGTGATCGTAATAACAATAGTAATAATAATAATCATGATGATGGTTAAATTAGTATTATTAAATTAATAAATATGTTTTTATAATGTTGTATTATTATTTATAAATAACAATAATAATAATAATCGTTATCAGTATTATTATTATCATCATCATCATTTCATTTGTAGCTTTCTTTTCTGTGGATTTTTGTTAATAATTATTTTTGGAAGACAAATTCAGTTTTTGTATTGTATTTAAATTTTTTTCTACAGAAAGTCGCAGATCAGTAGTAAATCAGCATTCTTGTATTTTGTTCATTGACAGTTTTAAATGAGTTGTACTGTGGAATGAGCTTTGATTGCTCAGACCATTCCTGTCTAAGCAGGTGGTTCAGGCCACAATAGGCTGCAAACTGGACCAAACTTCATGCCTATAACAATCCACCAGTCTAATGAATAACTGTGGATAACGAGGAACAATTGATCCTGCTTTTTATCAACCTTGAAACATTGCCATTGTTAATGTTTTGAGCTGTTTCAGCCGCAGCAGTGCCAGGGAGATGTGATAGAGATGGGATTGCAGTGGGGTGATTGCTTTTCTCCACAACTGTAATAACTGAAAGCGGCTAAACGAGCTGCTCTTTTCTGAGGCGAGAGACCTGTAGCTTGCACTGATGGCACAATGTGACTCATTAGTATTGTTATTAGAAAGGAGTGAAGAGGCAATCACTGCACAAAGCACACCATAATGTTCACTCAGCATGTGTTATATGAAAACACCCTAGTTGTTTGATTTCCCTATTGGGCTAAGAACAAACCAGTAATATTACAAAAAGGCAGGCAGGCAGGGAAGTCATATAAAATGTAACGCACGTTGGTCTAAATTTGATTTACAGTTTTTTTTTTTTTTTCCTTAATGGACTTTGTAATGGAGCATTTAAAAGACATTTTGGTTTTCTTTTACAAAATTATAGGCTTCTCTGACTGTATTGCCTTTTCCTGAGAGATCTATTATAAGCTTTGCACATACATAAGAACAAGGTGAATGATACGCTAAATGCTTTGAAACATTCCTGACAATATGTAAAACCCACATGCGTCAAGGTTTGACATTGCAGTCTTTTAGACATTGAGGTGCAGGCTTTTGGTGGTATTTTCAGCGCTGTAGTTTTACAGCACAGTCTACAATGATTGACGCTGTCACTCTATAGTGGAAAAAATTGATTCCAAGACATTTTGTGATTTGATGATTGACACCTTTTTGACCGATGGATTATCCAAGGATATGGGCCTCGTCATTTCAGAATAGGAAGCCATGTGGAAATTGATTGCTGCCAGTCTTTATCTTTTATGAGATCTTATAGGAAATGTTGTTTTGTAGTGATTTATAATTATTAATTATATTATTTTTGTTTTGTTTTATATAAGGGGACTGCATAGTGATACAGTACACAGGATTCAAATAAAATATGAATAAAATTCTAATAAATATGTTCATTGTAATATATCCTTCCCATGTGCTGTATTTTACTCAGACTTAACACTCTTGAGCAGCTGTAGAGACTGAACAATACATATATGTGTGTGATATATTCATTATTCATAATAATAATCTTTTTAATTCAATACAAATATATATTTAGTTCCAATAAAAATCCTTTAATTATATATGATTTCCAGTGACAGTGGATTTCCATTATCATTCAATTTTAGAAAAATAAGAACATAGTTCTTGATGAATCAATAATAAGTTATATGATGAATAATAAATAATAATGAATAATTAGACAATATGTTCCTATAAAGAAAGTGTAACCGTATAAGTACACACCCTTTTAAACTTAACAAATTCTTTAGATATATTATATTCCAGCAATGTTAAAATTATTCAGGAAAATATACTTTCCTTAGTAAAGTGATCCAATGTTGTTTTGCAAAAATGAGTTATTAAATAAAACTAAATAAAGTTTCTGGTGTATAAGGTTATGGCAAGTTTTGATCAACAAGCAAGTTGAACCAAAACTGCTAAAGATGTTATTTCTTGACAATTGAAAGTGTTATATAGCCCACTGAATCATACTTAGACTTAAAGCTGACAACAGGGAAACCACTTGAGAGAGAACTGTCAGGAGATTTATTTCTCAGCGTAAAAGAGGACAGTAGTATCAGAGGAATACCAAATGATTGTTTTAAGTGTGAAAATATAGCAAAAGTAACACAGAAAAAACAAACAATGGATTTGTGAAAAGCCCCCGAAATAATTAGGTCTGCACTTTCAGTTTTTGTGTATTAATGACGAGTGAATTTTTGCTAGAAAAAGAGCAGGAGAAACTCTAAGAGAGTGTCTCAGAGCCGGCGAAAGCTGTGAAAAGTGTTTAACACACTATCTCACAGAGTAAGACGCATCCTGCAAGAAGTAGCATGCATGGATGTTTATCCACACCAGAACTACCTACTTTAGCCAAAGCACATAAACTCATTTCACTTTTTCCCAAGCTCTTATTTACAAAATATAGACTTCTGGAAATCCATACCCTGGTTTCATGAGGCCAAGTCAATCGTTTTGGATCTAACAGCATCCAAAATGTTCTGCCGTAGCTAGAGGAGGCGTACAGAGAGAGGTGTCTGGTTCCTACAGTGAAGTTCAGTGGTAGTGAAGTTCTTCTATAGGGATGAATGAGGGCTGAAGGTGTGAGGGAGGTCTGCTTTATCAGTGGAGTGAATTCACACACCGCTGTCTGATGTAATACAAAAACCTGAAACAGAAGATGCTTCCCTCTGCTCACTTCCGGCATTTTTGTCAATATGAAAATGAAGATATTCAATCCCCCAAGGAGAAAATCCATTTGACTCAATCTTAACTCTCTTGAGCAGCTGTAGAGACTGAGCAACACTTCCAGTAAAAGGGTTACTCCATCACAAATTGCTGATTTTTCTCATTAATCACTTACCCCCACGTCGTTCAAAATCCATAAAAGCATTGTTTGTCTTTGGAACACAACTTAAGATATTTTGGATGAGAATTGGCATGCTTGTGACTGGCCCATTGACTGCCAAGCAATGATCAGTGATGCCGGTAACGCGTTACTTAGTAGCGCGTTACTCTAATATGACCATTTTTTCCAGTAACGACTAATCTAACGCGTTACTATTTCCATACCAGTAATCAAATTAAAGTTA
>JAUCMU010000002.1:10904428-10921401 GCA_032275025.1 Enteromius treurensis | reverse complement strand
AACTTAGTTACTTTTAAAATAAAGTAATCAGTAAAGTAACTAAGTTACTTTTGAAAGGAGTAATCAGTAGTCAGTAACTCAATTACTATTTTAAAGTAACTATGGCAACACTGGTAATGAACACTGCCAAGGTCCAGAAAGGTATGAAAGACATTGTCAGAATAGTTCATCTGCCACAAGTGGTTCAACTGTAACATTATGAAGCTACGAGAATACTTTTTCTACAGAAAGAAAACAAAAATAGCAACTTTATTCAACATATTTGGCATTTATGGAGCTTGTCCTCTAGGACTTAAACATGAACTTGTACACTCAGACTCAGAGAAATATATTTAGAGTTAATGAAAACAAATTAATTACTAGAATATTTTTATTGATTTTACAAATAGTAATGGCACATTGTTTTTAACATTAAGAATATGTGTAATACATTTGAATTTTGTCATCTTTTTATGAATTATTTTAGCGACCATTGAGAAAATATGTCTTATATTTAATAAGAGGGGATGTACTTATATATATATATATATATATATATGTGTGTGTGTGTGTGTGTCTGTGTGTGTGTGTGTGTGTGTGTGTTTATGCTATGCTTCTCTTTTAGTTCACTACAAAATTTATAGTGGGAACTTTTTTGTCTTTAGCTCAACATTCCCTTGTTGCCATATTTTTACGGCTACTGCTTTTCCAGTCCCTTGTTGCAGTTTTCTATATAGCATGCTTCAGTTTCCACCATTGAATCAGAAGGAAACTCTTTTTTTTCTCATTTTAAAGAGCAGTAATGAGCCATTGGAAAGATTCAGTAGGGTTATGAGAATATAAATGTAGAGCCGAAGCCAGTGCAATTTGCCCGGGTGAAACATTAGAGGCAGCTATATCACCAGAGGCAGCGCACGAATGAGTTTTTCTCCCACTGTTTTCTGTGGGTTTTCTGCCTTCTGCAGTTATTTTAACCCAGCACATGTCCAATTAAAAATACAGGTATTGCTCAGAGATGGCGGGAATTTGGGCACGTAGACAGAAAGATACTTCATCATGAACTTGAGGATGTTTGAGGCTTGTCATTTAGCTGAGAATGATGGATTCATTTCAGCGGTTTCACCCCAAACACACGCTCCTGAGGAGACGTAACCCGAGTTATATAACTCAATTTGCGTGTGTCTCTACGGAAAATGTTGGCATAGTCATTCTGCCTGTTCATCCTCTGAACTCTGTCCTCTCTCTTTTTTGAGGAGCTCAAACTGGTCTGTTTGAAACAGTGGCCTGAATTTGGAATTCATGGTTAGAAAGCCGAAGCCATCAATTATAGATTGGGATACAGGGATGAAACAATACCTTTGATGTAAGGGAGGGAAGTGGGGAGAATGCAGGGAATGTGGGATGGTGAAATGCACAGCGACTAAAAGAAAGTGCTCGTCGCAGGATGAAGTATTCACCAGAAAGAAGCGTACGCATCTTTTGCTGTGATTGTGCTCTCTGGAACACAGCTGATGTACGGTCACTATTTACCCTCACTGTATGTGCAAACACATGCATAGTTTTGACAGTTACTAACTAAAGGTAGCCACACTGATAACTTTTTAGTAGCTACTTTTTAGCTTTAAGTTAAAATGAAAACGCTGTTTGCGATTTGCTTGTGATGTTATGTGAATGTATGTGTTTTTATTTATTTACTTTTTAGTTTTTATTCTTCATTCCAGTAAATTTTCACAAATAATTAGTATTTACAATTATTGTTATTTTCTATTATTATTATTATTTTTGTTAATGATGTCTGGATGAATGCAGAACAAATGAGCAGAAATGGGTTACATTAAATGGCGTATATTAAAAACAAAGGTAAAAGCACCCCAAAAAGTGTCATGAATAAACCTCAGGCTGAAGAAAAAGTGAACTCTCATCTGTGAAGCAGAATACAGGAGAAGAAAGGTCAAAACTCTTCAGTAAAAAAAACAACAACAAAAAAAAACACTGAAGCACAATAGTTAGTTTTTGAAGTAATTGTTGAACTGGATCATCGGTAGTCAGCAGCAAAGACATTGGTTAATAAAATGAGATTAGATACATTTGTGTAATTTAATTATTGCAGGTTCACATATTCACACACCGCACACAATGCTTCTGTATTTCTGATTCCTCCCAACATGTCAGGAGACTTGTCAGTCAATAAATAAGAAAACAAAGTAACTCAGTTATTTTACTCTAAAATTAAAAAGTAATGCGTTACTTTACTAGTTACTTGGAAAAGTAATATTATTTCGTAACTCGCGTTATTTGTAATGCGTTACCCCCAACACTGATTATAATGTATATAAATATTGTGAATGCATTTTTATTGTTAAATACCAAGTTTTAGTACATTCGTGGTGTGTTTTCGTCATTTTTATTAGTTTTAGGTATTTCTGTATATTAAACAGAGTGAGAAATGCTGCCTTTGCATATACAGTTAAACTTTTCATTTAAATGTAACATAACAACCCTGTCAGGGACACAAATTGGCACTTTTGAATGATGATTCATTCACCTCGTGCCATGCCCTCACACAGCCTCACTGAAGCTATATCTCATGAAACTTGTTCTTTTGAAGTATTTTCAATTTTATTACAGACAGAAAAGGACTGTTCTGGAGTAAAAATTTAATTAGTCCCATCAGGACTTTCCCCCTGCTGTTATGATTTGATAGATAAGACACAATATTGTCATAAACCGGTGGCTTACTTGGATAACTGGATTTATTTGAGACTAAATTAATTTATGTTTTCCGTTACACATTTGTCTGAATCATTGCCATTAATATGCTAAATATTTAACGGCACGTGAGCCAATCAGCAAACTGCAGAAAGACTCTGACCTCAGTATCAGTATTAGCAGCTGTTTTTTGGTTTGCAGTCCAGACTTCTTTTGCAGATCAATTATTCAGTCATATTGGAGTGTGTTTGTGCACGATGGTGTACCTGTGTGTGCGTGTGCGTGTGTGTGAGTGACGTCCCTTAAGAAAAGTCTTGTGCCTGCTTGGATGACTCACTAAAACATCAGTAAACAGAATTTACCATAAAATATTTACTTTCTCAGCAAACATAGATAGCAGACTCCCATATGAGGCAGGCCCGATAGGACGCCAACTAAATAATATCTCTGAGATTCTGGCTGCTTGGTTTATTCAGACTGAAACATGGAACGCAGTCAAGAAAACTAACAGTCTGTCTGGGTACCATTTCCAGTTTCAGTCAAGTTATAAACTACATTACCTTAATAGAGCATGGCCTGCTGGATCTCATCACGTCAATTAATCATTTTAATCGACTGAATGTAGATTTATCTACAAAGCCTAAAGAATCATTTGATTGATGTACAATCAATTTAATTACTGTATGGTTCTATAATTGGAAGGATTTCAAAACACTTTAGAACAATTTCACTGTTAGAGGATAACCACCTAATTAAAGTGTGGTCAGAATTGTTATAAAGAACAGACCTTGGATTCTAGAATCACAGTATTCAAATTAGAATCATACACCAGTCTCTATAGAGTGGAGAATAAACAAGATAGAACTAGAAATAAGCATGCATAATTTTATTCATGATGGATGCATTAAATTGACTAAATATGAAAGTAAAAACATTTATAATGTAATAAGGTTTTTATGCCTTACTGTTCATCAAAAAATCCTAAAAATGTGTCCACAAGATATATTAAACAGCATATAGGACATGTTTCTTGAGCATATTACAATTATTTCTAAAACAATGAAGCTAAAGCCATGTTTAATTCAGTTTCGCTGTCACAGAATTTAAATGACATTTCAACCGCTTTAAACACAAAAAAAGAGTTACTTACAAACATTTCACAGTATTACTGTTTTATATATATTCTACAGTAGTATACTGTATATGGTAATCATTTTCTAAGCTGTCACCACAAAGTCAAAACAATCTGAATATGAGATATATTATATATTTTTATGTTTGTCTTGTGCTTTGTACACTGCTTGCATCATGTTTGTTTTTCTTTATAAAATCATACATCCTCATAAAATATACATAACGACATGTGCTGGAAAATCATTGCCAGAACTTTGCATAAACTTTTGAAAACAGAAAATGTAAATACAACTTGGATCTAAACAGGGTTGAGCCTTACACATCTATTAAATGCAACAGTGAGAAATACGCACATCCTAATTAAAGACAACAATACACTGAAAACATACATTTTTATGGATGCTGCATCGAGTGTGTGATTACAGTGTTGCATTATGTTTTTTTTATTTTTATTTGCAGTTCCCGCCAGGATTGTAAACATATCCACGGATGTCTCAGTGAACGAGGGCAGTAACGTAAGCCTCATGTGTCTGGCAATTGGACGACCTGAACCCAGCATTTTGTGGAAATTCCGTTCTTCGAAAGGTGACGGAAAAGGTAAAAGAAATCTTCCTTTATGTTGCAGTGCTGTTACAGAAAATATTGCATTGTTCATTAGTGATCCAAAGCCACTATTTGCGTTTCTTAAAGTGATAGCTCACTAGAATTTAATTTCAGTCTCTCCCAAAAACGTCCTGGATATACCGGGACTCATATGAAGCACAATGCTTTTAGTCCCTTTTGGTGTTTTTAAACTCACACATTTTAATTGAAAAAGTCTTCTTTTGTGTTCCAAGGAAGAAAGTCATGCAGGTTTGGGTGAATAAATGATGACAGATTTGATTTGCGTGTGAATTGTCACTTATATTGAAGCATTGACTGAATTGATTGGGCTGAATTATCTATTGTATCTTGTAAAAGATGAGCTAATTTTGGTGTGCAAAAATAAAAAGAAGTCTCAATCAGCTTCTTTCAACATGTCTATTCACCAGTAAGTAGTGACTCCCTTTACAAGAATCTTCATAATTTTCTTTCAATTAGATATTTAGAATATGTCGAACTTTAGACCAGGAGAGTAAATCTGGGGCAATTTTTAAAGGGGGGTTAGATCTGACATCAAATAATGTCGAGCAGCCTCAGCACAGCTAGGAGTAAATCCCTCACGTTTACTACGTATTCATGTCTTCCTCCACTACCCGACTTCCAGGACACTGGCTGCATTTTAATTCATCTGTTATAATGGAAACCACAGCTGTACACGAGTCAGGCAAGAAAAGAAAAAGATTCAGTCTTTGAAATCACTTTGCAGAGAAAGCAATATATAAGTCTGTGCACGGGGTGTCATTTAATGTCAGCCAGCTTGCAGGAATAGGACGTTATCTGTGTTGACATTTATGTGTGAAGCCTAATGAAAGAAACAAGACGTGAGGGATGTTTCCTTCTCTCTTTTTTTCCTGTCAACTTTTACAGCTGAAGTGAAAACCTGAATATTAATTTTTCTGGATCGTTCAGCAGCTTTGTCGACATGGCTAAATGTTGATCTTCAGTTACACAATCCTAAGGATAAACTGAGATATTTGAGTGTTTGAATTAAATTTTGCGTTTTAAACCAAGAATTGCGCATTGGAGCTTTTAAATTAAAGACAGTCAGGTTTCCCCAATAAGGGTTGGATTTCAATCTTAAAAGTAAAGGTGCGTTAAAGGGTGCCATAGAAAAAACAGTTTTGGTTTCACAAAGAACCATCTCTTTCTTACCTTTTCAACCTTTTGTGAAACAGAAATGTTAAAGGTTCTTTATGGAACCATTTAGACAGAAAAGTTCTTCTGGCATCATGAAGCATCTTTATTTTTAGAATGTTGGGTATAGGAGAAATGGATCTCAGTCCAGCAGTGATGAGCAGCATTAACCAAATGCACCAATCCGACATAGATTGAGAGATGATTTCACATCTACAGTACTGCAGACAAAATGTTGTTATGGGTCAGACTAAAGATTTTCTTTTACTCTCAGTCAATCATTGGAAAGACTAGAACAAACCTAAGAGAAACATTAGCACTGGAGGTAGCTTGAGGGTCAGTGCAAAGCAAAACACAATAAATCAGGCTGTGTGCGGACGTTCTTCTTCTGATATGAGCAGTCTCACTGTAGTGAGAAAATAGTTTTTCAATACAGTAAATTGTACAACAAAGTGCTGCTGTAGTAAGGTTGGGAGATTTTTGCAGAAGTGCAATGGATGAACCATTTTGGGTTAGTTCCTAAAAGAAGCTTTGTGCATATGTATGTGTATGTGTGCCTGTGTGTGTGAAGAACATTTTCACTACAAAGAAGGTTCCATGGATATTAAAGTTCTTCATGGATTCGGGAGAATATACAGTATGTGCTTTTACATTTGGTATTGTAATTTAACCTGACAATTGTGACTTCTCACTAAGGTGACTTTATGCCAATTGCAAATGCAAATTGCAAATTGAAAAATACATTACATAAACCCCACTTTACATCTTACATTGGGATTTTTGTTCAGCGGTGCCATAGACAGCAATTTGTGCTTGACCAAAAAAGAACATTTTTATAATCTAAAGTACATTTTCAACTGTAGTGAACCTTTTGTGCATTGAAAAGGTTCGGTGGATGTTAAAGGTTTGTCACATAACCATAAGAATGCATGCAGATTAATGAATCATGAATAATGTGATTGATTAATAAACAAAACTGACATTTAGAAGGTCCTTCTCATTTACACCGGAATGCACGAGATCAACACTTGAGCTGCTTTCTAACACTTCTTTAAAAGACTGAACAGAATGAAGCAGTTTTAATGTCAAATTAGATGTTTTAATTGTGTTAAATACATGTAATGGTGTTACACTTATTTAACTAATCTCATCAATTAGCATTTAAATAGCTAGCCGTAACACATATTGCATATTTCATCATTTTGTGGGCCATTGAATTTTTTGTTTGAACTGATTCCATAACCTGTTAGGTTGGCAAGAGAAATTCAACCACTGAAAATTGCTATTGACAAAGATTGGCATGAAAAGACAGAAAATAAGATGTCAATACATGAAAGGCAGTTGCACTCTTCAGAGGGTATAATACTTTTTTGGAAAGAGAAAATGCATTTTGAAAAGTGCTTATCAAACTGTTTGAAGAACGTCTTTGAGTGCACTGCACTGACATTGAAATAACTGAGTTTTTTCCTTAACATGCAGTAGAAAGTTCAAGGCCTTTAATTTGGCATTGTCAAGATTTGATTGGCATGCCGGTAACACAGCGGTCTGATATTGTGGTGTTCCTGTTGAATAGCAATCATACTGTTATCGCAGTGCATACTATTTGCAGAGGTAGAGCTGTCACAGGCAACAAAGAAAGCAAAAAGTTGGCACATGAAAAAAAAAAAGCGTTTATTTTGATACATGTGCAATGAACATGCAGATATATCATTACCTAAATGAGTAAACATGCCTCGTAATGCAGGGCGAGTTAATGCATGCTTTCCTTGCACTCGTACAGGAGCTATATTTTTACGCTATTAATGATAATTGAATTAGACGGATCTGCAGTTACACGATGCAGCAATGAAAATTGTGTTTTCGAGTGGCCAGCTGTTGTTGTAGTTTGCTGGTTCTTCATTCGCAGCATATGGCAGACTGGATTTGTCCCCTACAGATGACATTGCACCATTTGGCACTTTAGAAAATGGATTTGCACTCATCACGCGCAGTTTGTGAGCACCCACAGGCTGCGTGTCAGTGGGAATATCCCACTCTAATGGGTTTAATTCTGAGGGCTCCCGTTGTACTTGGCGGGTTCTCATCCACTCTTACAGAACTCTAGAAAGACAGTGAGCACTTCGAAGGGAAAATTGAAATTGGGGCGCTGTTTTCAGACTGATGCACACATGTAAGTACTAAATAATTTGTGTACTATTGATCTCGTTTAGAATTTCCACAGCATCGCTGGTTAAGCGTGGTTTAGCATTCGCACACATAAACAAGGTCTGGAGCTGCACAGCATAACCATTTTTAAGCCTTAAGGCTGAAGTTCAGAATGCTGACACCATGAACTCGCTTTCATGCCCACTTGAACATTAGTTGATCAGTGTGTAAGTTATGGACGCTTTTTTTGCCACAAGTGTAGAGCGAAAATGTTAATGACTTAAAATCTCACAGTTGTAACTCTCTATTTCACAACTGCAATTATATTTCACAAATGTCTATGTCTCACAGTTGTAACTTTATATCTCATAATTGCTTTTATGTCACAAATCCAGCTTGTTACTTTATATTTAAAAATGTGAATTTTCTCATATTGTGAATATATCTTTTTTAATTGCAACTTTGTCTTACAAACTCACATCTATGGGGTCACATCTATATCAACGTGTTCTCACTCTCAACTCGTCACATATTAAAGCTTGGTCAGGACAACTTGGTTAGTTGTTTGTCTTAATCTAATGGTTTGCATGTAACAAAGAGACATTTTTTTATAGAAATATGTACTTTTATTGGACCACCTAACCCCACCCCTACCCTAAATCTACCAGCTCTGAACAATATAAAACAATATAAAAAACTATATGAGAAGAAGAGAGTAAAACAAGGCTCTAATCACCGAAAATGATCTCGCTTCATTAATGTGCTCACATCTCATTCGAAAACATACTCCATCCTGTAGTGTGATGCAATTGACACACAAGAGCCAATACTGTAGCATTTAACAACCAAAGCTGATGTAAGGCTTCTTCTGGCAGCATCTTTTGAATTGAACACAGACTGCAGCACACAGGAACAGCTTTACAGCAGATAAAGACAGCGATCGAGTCTATTCTTCTCACAATTCATTTATTTTGCCTCGGAAGACTTAATACATTCTGAATGAATTCTGACTGTAGTATGTAGTGTTGTGTCTTGTGTTTTATTGACAAATGGTAGGTTTAGGGGCAGGGGTTGGGTTGAGGCCAAGGGTTTCTTATTTCAAGCAACAGTGGACCTTCACATTGAAAAATGTGTCAAAATGTGTCTAAAAAGTGGTATCAAATCAGGCAAATTCAATGACAAATTGGGTGTGAGAATGCAATGTCTATATTAACCAAATTGCTATCAAATATTTTTCATGCTGCTTTTTGGGGGATTTCTACCAGCAGTGTCGGATTAGCCTTTTAACATGTTTTCTTACCTCTTGTTTTGAAAAAAAGCTCATTATTTTATAGCCAGAAAAGAAGGCGCTTCATTTCTTCCCTTGCGTATGCTGCAGTGAAATATTCAGCAAGAAACTAGCCATGCCTCAGTGACCATGTCAAATAACGCTAGTTGTCTGCAGATGAGGTTGTCTGAGGTAGTGCAGGCTTAGCTCTGCTTCCCAACGGCCACACGCAATGGCTCGGAGAAAAATGAGAAGCCAATGCCTGAAGAGGAAATGGGGGTCAAGGGGAGAAATTAGCTTACACGCAGTGCCAATGTTTCTCAAAGGCGCGTCAAACCACAGCCGTTTTTCAGCTGAATGGAGGACAGGTGTGCGAAACCTCTGCTCGATGCTTTCTGTGCTCGGCCGCCTAAATCAGCAAGCCAACAATCTCGGCTCATTCCACCTGAACTTTGATCATTAATAATTCAAAGGTGCTGCAACAGCCGCTGCCTGTGTCTGGAGTGTATTTTGCGTGAAGGCAATGGAGTCTTATTTTGCCTGACATGATTGGTCTCGGTGGGTTTCTCCATGTGGCAGCCCCCCCACCGGTGACGCAGTTGGATGGAGCGTCAGCCTGGAAACTCGGCAATGCGAGTGCTTCATAACAGCTTAATAATGTGTCATCGCGCGCCGCTCCTATGAGTCCGACTCTGACTAATTTTTAAACATAGCTAATTCATCATTGCGTGTCCCTTTGTAAAGCCTGTTAAAATCCCTTCACGGGCTTTTGATTCTGACACTGCAACAAACAGAAGAGTTTCGGTGGCACGGTATGAGGTTCGTCAATCTGCTTTTCTCTTCTGTGACTGCATACAGCAAGCTGAGAGTCTATTTGGAGATTAGCGACTTCTAATGTGTGAAAAATTACAGTTTTACCTATAATGTGTATAGCTGAGGAGAATTATCATTTACTATTTGGTATCTCCCATTATACAGTAGCTTACAGAATGAAAATGAATCTAAAACAACATCCATTTCAAAACATCCGTGCAGTCATAGTGTTTCTGAATCAAGCACAATGAATAGAGATGTGTGTTAATTTACCAGAGAATTCTGTTCAAGCTCTGCTGACAGCTTTTGTATTGAAAGTGAACCCAGGGTATCTGAAAATCAGAGAGTGATGAATCTGAATGCAGCAAATTATGCTTTCTTATTCTTTTGACATCTTTTTCCCCATGTAATTGTATTTCAAGAGATGCCCTGTTGTACTTAAAGCACATTTAACATTTTATGCCTATTATGCCATTTAACTATTTATGCCATTGAAATTAAACAATATATTTCTTTCACCCGAGGAGGTCTTTTTTCCATATAGTATATTATAAATAGCCTAAAATGTCTTCTGTTTTGCAGTTTGTGTTAATGTGGACAGACAAATTGGTTGTCACAAGAAAATTGTCACATTGCACCTGGAAGAAACTTTACTAAAGAAACTACACTCCAAAACAGAAACATCTGTGTTTATGCGCAGAGTTGTTTATCTTTATTGGAGTAAGACAGTGAAGGCAGTGAAGAATTTCACTAGTTTCCACTAGTTGTAAATGGTTTTAGCAAGTTTTTATTGGTAGACATTGTATTAACAGAAACTTTGCGACTACGTGTCAACTAGCAGTCGTTAGAGTATTAGTAGTAAAACATACAACATACTGACTATGAGAAACTTTGCAAGTATTTGTCAACTTGTCCAATTCTACTAACCCTAAACTCAGTCTCCGCTGAGAGTTAGTGGAATGTAGTTGACATGCAAGTTACTTACAGTAGAATGGCTAAAGTAGACTAGTAACACTGGATAAAAGTGAACCAATGCAATGATTTTGCATATTCAGATTTTTAACTCAAGCCTCATCCACATTATAGCTTATTGGAGCAAAGAACCCTCTGTGCTTTAACTGCAAGAGGCCATCTGACCTGCATGACCAATCACATTTAGTCCATTTCACTGACCGTTAAGGAATGGATAATTCTGAATCCGAGAGAACAAGCAACACAAACGCTCCTTGTAAATGTCATGTGTACATATGAAGCAGTCATGTACTATATGCCGCATATGCTAGTTTCTCCCAGCTCCCTCTGCCCTTTGAGTCACCCCGTGCTTGTTTTAATTAGACTTTGAGGAAGCAAAGCTGCTTATTGATTGGTCATTGTTTTCTGGAAAGGTCATACATCTAAATAAGTGTGGTTGCGAGACCTGATGTCAGATCTCAGATTAAGTTTTGATGCTAACAGGGGGAGTAGCCAGGGATGAGTCAGAGGAGAAGTGGAGCCTGATCAATGTGGCGGCACCAAAGCCCATCGTTAAAGGCAGAGAAGGCAGAAATAAATTACTGCAGGATTTGAGGTGTTGGAGGCCTCTCAGGGTGAGTCGGGAGACTGGAAGTTTGCAGTCATTTTGTCCTCAGGTGGCATTTCACACTGGCTACTACATATTGGAGTATCCATCCATCCATCCAATCATAGTACAAATAAAAATGTAAATAATTTTAAAGCACTATTTTTCACATTATTTCTATTTGTGACCTGCTATGAATATGAATATACACTATTCAATATAGTCAATACAGATAGCAAATAGCATTGATTTAAATGTAGTTCAGATTGATTTTAATTTCACAATTTCGCAATTCATGAATTACCCAAACACCATTTATCACCCTGTCTGAGGTGTATAATATCAAACACAGGCTTATTGTCCTTTGCCACAAAAAAAAACATGAAATAAAAACTAGTAGCAGTAAAACAACTTTTTATTGCTTTTCATACAAATTGTGATTAAAAGAGGCAGATTAATTATTTCAAGTGACATTTTTAATGCAGTCATTACATTCTGACTTTTGTGTTACATAAGCAGCTCTTTATGAGTGGCTTTTCTGGCAGTAACTCAAGTACAGCGTTGCACTTGAAATGCGATCAGGTATGATTTCTATGAAACATGATAAAAGAGCTCAAAGGCTTGTAGAAGTAAAGGGTTTCATCTTAGTATCACTCGCTGGACATTTCATTTCCAAACTGCCAAAATATGTACAACAACCACATAATAAAACATTGCCGGACTCAAAATAATCTGTTTAAAAAAAAAAAAAACTGACCTAGCCTTTAGTGCCACTCAATGGACATTTCACTTTGAAAGTGTCACAAAACTTGCGTAAAGCAATGTAATATTATTTTGCAGAAATACATAGGCATGTTTTCCCAGTGAGCCTGGGTTTAAGAATATATGTGTTTCAAAGAGAATTCTGTTTAAGGTACTAAAATAATAATAATTATAAAAATACAAACAAAGGGTGGCAGAAAAGTAACATTAAATATATATTTTTAGCAATTATTTTGCAATGGAAAAAATCTGTAATCCAAGAAAAAACAAAAAAACACCAGCGGCACTTTCGAAAAGCACCAGGTGCCACTAATATTACACCATCTCCCTCCATTTCATATTTCCTCCAAACTCCCTCTTTCATTTAGGCATCTGTGAAATGTGCAAATGCGACACCGTGTCAGCGAAGCAGAAGAAAAGCTTTGCTTCAAGAGAATTTGGTAACTATCAGACGGAGGCGAAGGTGTTTTCTCAGGTTTGGGTCGTAATTATTGTAGTTTCTTTTTCCACCATGGCTCCAGGCACAAAGTGACCTCCGGTGAGCGGCCCCAGGATAATTGTATAGTTATTTTGTGGTAATTAGGGCATTGTAAAATAAAGTGTTATCATTTTTCCTCATAACCTTTCTTTCTGCTCTGCTGAGAAGGTGTGATTGTATCACCATACATCAAATTAAACTGTCCCCATTCTGTCTGTGTCTAGAAAGCCCAGCCAGGAGAGTGGAAGTAGTTTCCTGGCTCGGAAAATGTTTTCATGCTTTTTTTTTCCCACTTTGAAACCGGATGTGGGTCAAATGTGAGTATGAAACCAAGCAGATGTACTCTTTAAAGTAGAAGTACTTGAAGGAGCAGAAGAGGCTTGTTTACTTTGCCTGCTGCTTGTCTGTGTGTGTGTTTATGTGTAGGCGGGTGAACATGTATGCATTTGCTCTCATCATGTGAGTGGGATATATGTGGGCCAGGCAGAGATACAGCTATAATCTCAAGTGTTGTGTTTTCATCGTTGTCATGTTGTTTATTTATCGCATTATCTCTCCCAGTTCGGTCTAGCTCTCAAGCACACGCTCACATCCACAAGCGTTATTCTCTTACAGGCTAATTAAGTAAATGCTCCCTTTACAGCTACAACTCCGAATTCAATGAGATTTCATTTAAGCGCTTTAGCAGCACGTTTCTGCCTACCAGGTACGACCGCTGTAGCAAATTGGTTTAAAGAGAAATCATTTGGATTACTTTTATATCTCCATAATTCTCACTGTCTTCTTACAGGCTTTTGTATTCACCAAAGAGATTTAGCATAATGCAGCCTCATTTTACACGCCACAACACTGAGAGGATCAACACTGGAAATACACAAAAGAACAGAATTTAAGTTTCACTGGTCAGTGGGTAAATACAGTCAGAGAGAGAGAAGTCCAGTTACACAAATGTTTGTACCTCAAACTGGGATCATTTTGTGTATGTTATCGTCAAAAACTCCAACAAAAAAAATTTAAGCTCTTGGACAAACAAGAAAAAAAATAAAATAAAAAAATCTAAAAATCCCTGGCACAATTCAGAGAAGAGACAGCAATATAATTAAGGTAGAAAAGGTTTTTTACTCATAAACATCTGGCTAGGAGAATATTTATAATGAATAGGCAAAGGTTTAGAAACAGGAAGATTTTTAAAGGTTTTTCTTATGTTTATTTATTTGATCAAAAATACATAAAAAAATGTAGTATTATGAATAATATTGTGATATAAAATAAGAATGTTCTATTTTAATATACATTAAAATTAAATTAATTCCTGTGATGTAAAGCTGAATTTTCAGCATCATTACTCCAGTGTTTTTATTGTCACATGTTCCTTCAGAAATCATTCTAATATGCTGATTTATTAATATTTTTTTGGAACCTGTGATATATATATATTTTTTGATTCTTGAATAAATAAAACATTAAAAAGAAGAGCATTTATTGTCAATAGAAATCCTTTCTAACAATATAAACTACCATTAAAAAGTTTGGGGTCAGTAAATTTTTACTCATTTTTTTTTTATTTGAAAGAAATTAGTGGTGGGCCGTTATCAGTGTTAACGTGCTGCGTTAACGCGAGACTCTTATCACGCGATAAAAAAAATATCGCCGTTAATCTATTCACAAAGTTGGGTTGGGAGCTGGGTCTATACTTCACAAGATATGATTACTTTCGCCGGTTTCACACTGCACGCCTGAGCCCATGTTAACGAATGAGAGCTTTCACACAGCACGCAAGGGGCAGCGCGGAGCAGAGCAGAAGTATATAGAATAATATAGACCGTCGCATAACAAAGTATGCTGGCAATGACATAAATCAAAGCACATGGCACACAGTGTTGGGAGAAGAACGCTGGAAAATATCACGATGGCCAAAACACACAAGGAAACGCGTTGTGAAAAATAATCAGACATCGCATTCTGACTCTAGGTTGTGAGAGAAAAACACAGACATGGCAGATTCGGATGGGATTAAAATCGCCAAGTACGTCTGTGAAACAGAACATTCTCTAACGACCCCCTGTATAAATAGTCCCGTCTGAATAGGGCTTTACTTTTAGTCATTATTTAGGTAGCACACATATTCTGAATGCCTTTAGTAGAATTCAAATGAGCCATTTTAATCTAGATTAATCTACATTCATTTCAAAATTAATCTAGATTAAAAAAATGTATCTATGCCCCCCCCTAAAAACAAATTAAATCCTTTATTCAGCTAGGATGTGTTAAATTGATGAGAAGTGATGGAAAATATTTATATTGTCAGAAAAGATTGACATCTTTAATAAATGCAGTTCTCAGTTTTTATTCATCAAAGAATCCCCCCAAAAAATATTTGCCTTCACAACTTTGCCAACACTTATAATTCTAATAATAAATCAGCATATTAGAATGATTTCTGAAGGATCATGTGACACGGAAGACTGGAGTAACGGCTGATGGAAATTCAGCTTTGCATCACAGAAATCACTTAAATTTGAAAGTAAATGAAAATAGAATCCCATTATTTTAAATTGTAAAAATATTTCACACTATTACTTTTTTCCCTGTATTTTTGATCAAATAATGCAACCTTGATGAACATAAGAAACACCTTCAAAAAAGACTACAAATCTTACTGTTTCCAAACATTTGACCGGTAGTGTATAAACACTTTGATTTCTTTAATTTTATTTAATGTATGCCTATAGAAATTGAGGCTTAAAAATAAGCCTAGAAGTATGGAAGGATGTCAATGATGTCCAGTCATAATATATACATGTTACACCGTTTTTTTCTGCCTTGCAACCATGGGTATTTCCTTCAGGGTATGCAAATCTAGTTTTATAAACAACATTTATTCAAAACGCAGTTATAATGAGGAAAAACGTATAAACAAACAGGCAAGAGGAGGCATACTGTGAATGATGGGAGTTCGGATTTTGCAGAAGTCTGCTGAGCTTTGGCAAAATTGCAGACCTAGTTATATCTACATATTATATAACTTAAATGCACATATATTCATGCAGTTAGTCCTGTGAGAAGTTATGCTGTGGATATATGTGGTGATGTGACCCCTACAGCAGTGCGGGCCTGGTTATCAGCTATCTGTCAGATTAACAGTGGGATCAATGAAGAGCTGCCAGGACAAGCCTGACTAATCTACTGTAGTTTAACTCTGACGGGATGGGAATGAGTGTGGTCGCTGTGAGACTCTTTTAAAGCCTTCACTGTAGATATTTTATCTCTACTATTGTGTTGAGGGTTCATTTTGTCAGTAAGTGAACACTGCCACAGCAGCGTCTTCCTTTAGCACATGCATAAATTACAGCATAGTGTTTCCAATGCAAAATGACACAAGTACAATTGCAGTGTACATTATTTGTTACATTATTCAGTTTTGCAATGAGCAAGCCCTGCCTGTGTGTGTTGGGTTTTTATGTGAAACATCTGATGGAGATGGCATTATCTGACTGTTTCATTATTTGCTAACGATGAACATTTTGACTAATGCTTTCACACAGGGCCTTCTCTCTACCCGCTGAGTGAGGAAAAACTGAGTGAAAAATTTCACAACCTAACTATACTGTAGCATTGGGAAATAACGAAGTAGCAACACTACTAACTTCAGTAGTGTGACAGAAAAACTAGGTTATATGTTCTAGGTTATATCTGCTGTTAAACATTTTGGGATGAGTAAATCTTTTATGCATTCAGTAAGGGAACATTGAACTGAACAAAAGTGACGGTAAAGACATACGATTTTACAAAACATGTATATTTTTAAAAATAGTGTTCATCAAATCCTGAAAAAGTATCCAGTTTCCAGTCAGCTTTGTCATTTTTAGGAACACATTTAATCGTATTTAAATAGAAAACATTTTTAATTGTAATAGCGTTTCACAGAAATGCTGTTTTTACTGTATTTTTAATTGAATAGATGCAGCACTGGTGAATAAGAGAGTTCATTTAAAACAAACAAACAAACAAAAAAAAATCTGTCTCCATATTTTTGCATGGTAATGTAAATAAAGATGCATTTTTAATATGTATAAAAATATTATTTATTTATACATATACATATATATTAGGGGTGTAATGATACATCGTATCGAATCAAACCGTTCGGTAAGAGGCTTTCGGTTCGGTACGTATACGAACCAAATGATTCAGAAAAAAAAAAAGAGAATAAAGTGTGTAAAATATAATGTTTTCAGTGCTACACTCAACAAGGCAGCGCAAACGACGGGACAAGGAACCCGCGTCTGCTCCTCCCACCCCCAAACAGACGAGAACCAGAAACACACACATTACAAACTATCACCCGCGGC
>JAUCMU010000002.1:10859699-10899748 GCA_032275025.1 Enteromius treurensis | reverse complement strand
TGAGAATCATGAGGTCAAAGGAACTGCCTGAAGAGCTCAGAGACAGAATTGTGGCAAGGCACAGATCTGGCCAAGGTGCTGTGTGTACATTAATGAGGGGAAAAAAAATAACTTTAATGATTTTAGCTAATGGCTGTAATATAACGAAGAGTGAAAGTTATTAGAGGGTCTGAATACTTTCCGTACCCACTGTGCATATATATATAATAATTTTTTTTAGCAAATAAATGGAGGCTTGATGAGCATAAAAGACTTAAAAAAACTTAAACACCTTAAAGTAGTTTTTGCATATATACGCCTTTGCCAAAATTGTTGAACTTTCAGAATTTAATATTTCTGCTGTACTGTCTCTTTAAATTTTGACCTTGCTTCTTTTCTTTCTTTCTTGCTCTATCATCCAAATGTCAGACCTATTGCTTTCGTAGAGCCCAGGTCAGATTGAACGGCGTAAGACCAGATAAAGCACTACTAGTGTTTTTAACAATAGTCTGCAGCAAAATGACAATAGAAAGGAAAAATATCATTACTGTGAAGCCACTGTAGGCCTTTGGACAGTTTGCCCTCGTTTGCGGTTCTTTCAAACCTGTTTATCGGAAAAGGCTTTTATATCTTGCTGTTCACAGCATGTAATGAAAAGTCCTAGTGTCTTCCTCATTTTCCCTGTTATAAACATTATGACTTCCTGTAATTAGCTTAGTCATTGCTTTACAATCTGAAGTAATTATCATTTGAATTTCTATTAAGGAGGTAGTCCATTTAGGGACGATTGTGAAACGCAATTAGGTATGTTGACAAACAGTAATGACGGTCAGCGGCTTATTACGAAATCATTAGCACACTAAAATCTCATTATATGTGTAATATCATTCCATAATGTGTTTATTAGTTGATGAAGAAGCCTGGACTGCCTGCAATGGAGTGTTAAAGCACACTCTCACATGATGATACAATGCAGCTTTTGCAGCTCAGTCATGGCCTAGCTAGCTTCACGTCGCATTACCGGAAAGATTGAATGACCCGTTATAATGCACAAAGCCGCTGACCCACTTCAATGTATTTCGTTGGTGCCTCAGAGTCTGGATATTTTTTACATTTTGTTTCACTTCCATGCATGAATCTCCTTATTTGAGCCTAGCAGCATACTGTATCAGTTAGTGATTGTTGACTAGTCTAGATTACTGAGATTATCTAGAATTCCCCTAATTTCGATTATTCGGGGGGGGGGTTTATTTCCAAAAGTATGACTTCCAGAGAGGATAGCATGAATTATGTGCTAAAGTGATCAACACAGGAAACATCTTTCAGAAATCTTATTACTCTCAATTAGTGTTAATTTTGCCAGCCATTTTTAATTTAGTCTGTAAAATTATAATCACAGCGATTATTGTGATTTGAGACATTTTTTACATTTCAGCATGGTTGCCAGATTGCAAAAATTAAGCTAAACGCCAGTCTCAAACACAGTCCCACGACCAATTCGTACAAATTTTTTATGAGCATGACCTCATTCATGCGATTTTGTACAATTTGTCTAAACCCCAGTGACCCACTAGGTGTAGGTCATTTGTACAAATTCATACGAATTGGCAACTCGTAACATACATACGCAACATACATACATTAGCCACATCATAAAATATGTACGAATTGCTATGAGATTGGGCACAGGGATTCAAACTCGTAATATCTGGCAACCGCACACATGAAAGCTTGCGTAGTAGAGACATGTCTGCAATACAATTTTGTCTCCTTTTTTGTTTTGTTGTCAACTGTAATTAAAATTATTTTTTGTATAGTATTTCTTTGTTAGATGTCTGTCTGTCTGTGTCTATCTATCTATCTATCTATCTATCTATCTACCTATCTATCTATCTATCTGCCTGTCTGTCTGTCTGTCTGTCTGTCTGTGTCCGTCCGTCCGTCTATCTATCTATGTATCTATCTATCTATCTATCTGTCTGTCTGTGTCTATCTATCTGTCTGTGTCTATCTATCTATCTATCTATCTATCTATCTATCTATCTATCTATCTATCTGTCTGTCTGTGTCTATCTATCTATCTATCTGTCTGTCTGTGTCTATCTATCTATCTATCTATCTAACTGTCTGTGTCTATCTATCTATCTATCTATCTATCTGTCTATCTATCTATCTGTCTGTCTGTGTCTATCTGTCTATCTATCCACCTATCTGTCTGTCTATCTGTCTATCCACCTGTCTGTCTGTCTGTCTGTCTGTGTCTATCTATCTATCTATCTATCTATCTATCTATCTATCTATCTATCTATCTATCTGTCTAACTGTCTGTCTTTCTGCCTATCTGTCTGTCTATCTTTCTGTTTGTGTCTATCTATCTATCTATCTATTCTAATGTGTGTATAGTATTACATTTTTGAAATAAGTATCTAATGCTCACAAAAGCATTAGACAATACAAATCATTTTTAAAAGGTTTTCTATTTCAATATATTTTAAAATGTAATTTATTCCAGTTATGGTAATTAATATAACAATGTTACATTTGTATTTTTAGACTGGTAAATCAAATTTCTGCATTGTAAGTAATGTTAAAAAGATGAGTCAGCTTAATTCACTTATGTGCGGATATTTAATAATACAAGCATAATAAAGTCAAACATCTCGTAAATAAAGCCTTATCTTATGTTGTCCTGTCTGCTTCAGTGGCCTGATCTGTTTAAACTACTTTACTTTCAGACTGTAACATGAGTCTTTGTCTTGATCCTAATCTCCTAAATTTAGTTATTGGAGCATTTCTCATTCGTTTCTTTTTCCCCTGGCTGACTGTACACCGACAGCACAGGCCAGTTTATTTATTCTTTCCTGTTTACACTGTCATTCTCCTTTACATTCTAATAATCTTCTGCTCTGTTCAGGAAGACAGTCTCATGACAGCAGCAGGATTATTACTCAGTGCTGGATGTAATTGCTATGGGCCCGGTGTTTGCTTTCTGTCTCTAAAGTAAACATTATAAATCATTGCTGTTCACCGTGGCTATCTACACTAACCCCATCGCCGTTCGAAAATCAAACTGACCGCTCTAATAGCTAAATATAAATGAAAACTACATGAGAATAAATAAAACGTTGCATCGCTGAAAGTGTCACCATTAGAGCTGCTCTGTTTGTTCTTCTTTTTTTTTTACAATTCATTGCTAAAGGAAACCAAAACAACAGCGCTTTGGCTTTGTTGTAGGATAAAAAAATTCCCTTCATATGAATTGAAACTTATTCAGTCAAACTTAGCAACACAGCGAACGCAAACCGTACAGTACAACAGGGTCAAACATAGAACCGCAGTTCAGTAAAAGTGTTGTCTGTGGGAAATCATTTTGCTTGCACTTTATCATTGATAACAGTTTATGAAACGAGAAAGGGCCAAACACTATGACCTTCACTTGTGATTTTTTTTAGCCTTTTAGTTTTGCTTTTGAAAATGTATATCACATCCTGTAGAATACTAACCTGTTATACAAGAAAGGTTAAAGTTTTCAAACATCTAAATTGCTCTGATTGGCTGAACATTTCTTCTTTTCTCTTTCCAAGGCACTGTGTCACTGTGAAAATAAGAAATAAAACTTGATTTTTTTGCATTGAAAGATATTTTGGCAGTGTACTGTATATCACTTGGCAGTGATTCACAAGTTCAGATGTTTGAACACCTGGACCTGTTAATCATATTCCAATAAAGCAAATTGATTTTTGCTTCTGTAGAACATAGAACATGTTCAAAATGAGAGTTCAGACAGCTGATTAAAACACTAGTGATTCACAAATCAATCAGCAATATAATCATGAACAATTTTTGGTTAACTATTCCTATAACTTTTTATTGTATAGACAACAGTTCCTTGATATTTAGAACAGCATGAGGGTGAGTCAGTTATATTAGAAGCTTATTTTTGAACTACACTGAGCTTAAAATTTAGTCTCTTGTCAAATGGATAGAGTCTTAAAAAATAGTTGTATTTAAAATTAGGGGGATGTAATTTTCAGGCTTTGGCTCAGAAAGGCCGTCGCATGTTGAGCGTTATCTGGGGTGAACCATCCTTTCAATGATTGCTTACATTTTTTAAGCATTACGAGGCTGAGTCATATAAAGAGATATGCATAATTACCAACCTCTCCCACAATCCCCTAGGCCATGTTATTAGAAACAAAATAACACTCCAAGTCCACTCCTCAACCTTTTCGCTAAATGAAGGACTGAGGCTGTATTAATGATGTGGAGTTTGCGTTATGAGTGGCATTTGCACTAACTGCCTGTCTGAACCGGAGGGTGAAACTTTATTTCACTCTCTCAGAGGAATAACTGAATCATTTCTCTGCGTGATAATAGAGTCGGAGATACAGGTGGGTTTTGTGAGATGATGGACTTAAGCAGAGAAAAACAATGGAGGGTCAGTCCAGGTCAGCCACGTGCAACACATTTGTCTTACTGACATTTCACCAACATTGTTCCCTTTTCAGATTGAGATAATGGTGAATAAATTATTTTAGAGAGATCACAGCAGGAATAGGATGCGGGTTCCTGAACAGTGGCTAAAACGCTCTGTATGTACTTGGTGTCGGTGTGGATTAAATTGAGCAAGAATGCTTGTGGTGTTATGACAGTTTAACCTCTGTCCTGAGCAAAAAGCTTGCATGGGTTTGATTCGGAGTCTGTTATGGTTAAACGAAACTGACACGGAACACTTTCATTACCACCTGTTTGATGCAATGCACTGTGAAACCTTTCTTGATTGCATGTCATGAGAGAGGGTTGTGTTGTGTAATTTAAATGCTGATGCGCATTAATGTTGCTCATTGAAATCTTTTTTTGAGAATTCATGAGTTTTTTCATTTTGTTTAAATCAAGGTTCACACTTGTGAATGCTTTAAAACCTCCTTGATTCAAGAAAAAAGAACATATATATATATATATATATAATTTTTTTAATTTTGTTTAAATCAAGGTTCACTCTTGTGAATGCTATAAAACCTCCTTGATTCAAGAAAAAAAAAAAAAATATATATATATATATAATAATAATTATTATTTTTTTGTTTAAATCAAGGTTCACTCTTGTGAACGCTATAAAACCTCATTGATTCAAGAAAAAAGAACATATATATATATATATTATTTTTTTATTTTGTTTATTTTGTTTAAATCAAGGTTCACTCTTGTGAATGCTATAAAACCTCATTGATTCAAGAAAAAAGAACATTATATATATATATATATATATATATATATAAATTAAAACATAAATAATAAATATTAATAAAATTGATTATAGAAAAAAATTGAATAAACCACATTGTATAAATATAAAAAATATAGATATAAAAAATTATAATACGTTATAAGTAAAAAAAATTATAATACGAATAAAGTTTATATAATTTGTATTAATATTTAATCAAATCTCTTGTAAAAAGAATAAGTAAAAAATATGCAATAGTCTATATCTGTAAACAATAATATAGTAAATATTGTGGGTCACACTTTATTTTCAAGTCTAATTCTTGCTATTAACAAACCACTTACTATGACTTTTTCCTGAAACTTCTAATTTGCTGCTACTTAATAGTTAGTATGGTAGTTACGTTTATGTATTGGGGATGTAGAATATGGTCAAAAAGGAATATGTGCTTTATGTGCTTTTTTTGCAGTACGAATAGACAGACAATATGTTAATAATAGACATGCTGATAAGCAATATGTTAATAGTAAGAATTGGTCCCTGTGCTAAAGTGTTACCATATCTTGTCATACTACGTAAAAATATTACAAATCAACAAAAGTGTTTGTGAGAGGTACAGTAACAGATGATGCCTGTATTAAACATGCATCCTTACATCACTATAGACATTTTGTATAATGACTTAATAATTATTTCAACATTATGTGTGTCGACACAGGTAATAGAATCATCACTGAAGGCGAATATGTGGAAATGACTGGAATCACCAAAGACATGTCCGGCTCGTACGACTGCATCACGTCAAACGACATCTCTCCTCCAGACGTGAGGACTGTTCAGGTGACTGTAAACTGTGAGTACCTCATTCATTTAAAACCGATTTCCATTTCTCATGTGCTTTTATGAATTTCTCAATTACCCGTGAATCATTTCACAGATCCACCTGTCATTTCACGAGCTCGGAGCACAGGAACGGCTGTCGGCCAGAAAGGAGTTTTGTGGTGCGAGGCGTCTGCCGTTCCTCTGGCGGATTTTCAGTGGTATAAGGGGGAGCGCAGGTAAGGATGCTAAAAATGTCAAAAATGTGTTCGTTGGCTAAATGCAAAGCCAATAAATACTTCAATGCATGCTGGAAATTCCATTTTGGTAATATTTTTCAGTTTAAAAAACTAATTTAGGGAATTCTGTTGGTCTAACATGAAGTATTTCATTTACATTTCTTCATATTGAAGCATCACATAAACTGAAAAATACGCTGTTAATTAAAAAAGTTGAAATTAAAAAACGAAATTGTTTAGGCAGAGAGAAGATCTCAGAAACCCAGATCTCCCGAGACTCACCAAAACATTTGGAAATGGTTTGGACAGAGGCGGTTAATTAAACTCATGAATATAAGTCTATTTATTAGACAGTTGTGCGAGAGCGGTTAGTTAATGTGTGCCGTCAGCCGTCCACTTCTTATTCATTTTTAGCATAACACGCTGTTAACTTGACCTCAAATCTTCTCGTCCAGACTCTCCAACGGACTCAACGGGGTCAAGATCGAAAACAAGGGGAAACAGTCCATGCTAACGTTCTTTAACGTCTCGGAAGAGGATTACGGGAACTACACCTGCGTGGCCATGAACACTCTGGGAATAACAAACGCCAGCATTATTTTGTACGGTAAGAGGCTCCTTCTAATAAGTAAACGCATGTTAATTTATGCATAAAATCCATGTCAAGTGTAACTCGGCATAGTCAACGGCGTCTCAATGTGTCAAATGTTTGCCTAATGCAATTACATCAGCTCTCGTCTTGTCGCCCCGAGGCATCCGCTAACTCTGACGGCGTTTGAGCGCTGCATTTCTTTGAATGGCATAATGCATGATGATACACACGCTGGATGTTTGGGAGTGTTGTTAACGTGGAGGGTTTCTCTTCCCGCAGGCCCCGGAGCGATACACGACGTGAACAACGCAGCCTTATCGCCAACCGGCTCATTCTTGCTTCTGACTCTCGTTTTAACTCTTTCGGCTCTCAGCAAGTTTTGATGCTAAAGCAGCGTGTCCGTTTCTCCACACACACACAGACTCACAGTCCCACACACAGAGAAGGAGAGTTCTTATTAAGTTATTATTACCGTCATCATCATTTGAATTATTTTGCCTTGCGTTTGGTTTCTGAAGGAAGTGTCAGTGTGGGTTTATGGGTCTGTAATAAGACGCTTTGGGATTTAACCGTGTTTTGAAACAGTGAACTGGACTGTGAATGGAGTCAGTTTGTTAGCTGGGTAGAAATAATAATAGAATCACTATATGTGTCTCTCTCCAACCTTTTGTATGTGAAAAGAGAAGCAAAAATTCATGTAATCGTGAATAACTGAATGGTTTTTTTGCTCAGTATTGAACAGTGTGAATTGAGGTTACTGGTGTCCTGTTTTCCTGTAAAATAACATGATTTCGCTTTCTTTTTTCTTTTTTTAAATAATCGATAAAAATGACAAACAGCAAAAAAAGACTAAAAAAAAAAAAGCTTCAATGGGCCCAGAAGCTACTTGGACACTTGAGTCACACTTAAAAAAATGTCTAAATGGCATCAAGAAGCAAATGATCCCTTTTCTCAGAGCTTTTCTTGCATTTCCGTTTTCATCCCTTTTACTTTTTTCTTGCTCTAATTACTTTTGTTTCCCCTTAAATGTGTAGTGCATTACATTAACTGCAATATGAACACTGACTTTTTAACAAGTTCTATTATAAAACAAACCCAAATAAACCCAGGTACGATGATATTAGCTAACAGGGTGCAAAATAAAACAGTATCACTGAAGTAATGGCTGCTGAAAATTCAGCTTCTCTATCACAAAAATAAATAACGTTAAAACATATTTAAAACCTGTGATTTATATTAAACCCACAATATATATATATTTTTCTGTAATGGAAAAGCTGAATTTTCAGGAACGATACTGTTACTTTTTATTACTTTCAATGATTTGTTCGAATACGTGTGGCATAATTGTCCAAATACGTTTTTTGGGGATGCTGTATTTGATATTTGATTTACTGTACATGTACAGACGTATGCAAATACTGTTCACACACACACATAAGATCTATGCGTTCAATATAATATAGCACACAGTTCCTAAAAACATAGCGCATCCTCAATGCTCATGTGCCATTGTCGGTGTTCAGACGACAAAGGAATCACAACGATAACCTGCACGTGTTCTTGTACTGAGCTGACATAGTTACAAGCAGTAGAATAGACCTTACCTGGTCTAATATGTTTTACGCTGCTCTTAGAGATGTAGACGCAGACAGTGTGCCCTAACGTAAGCTACATAAAATCTGTTCCTCATACAGTATAAAGACCCTTTAGGATGACAGCTGTTGTGAGCTGCATAACCGTAAACGTCAGAGGAACCGATCTGAACACTTCGAATAGAGATTTCCTCTATAAAGTCCAAAAGAGTGATTAGTCTTGATCTCCACAGGTCACGTTTTATACCACCAAACAAACATCAGTCATTGTATATTTTGTTGTAAATCCCTTTCCAGAGACATTTGCTTTGGATGACTGGAGAGTTTCAACTTCTTTCTCAGGTTTTTGGTGCTGAGTTTCTTTTAAGTGTGTATGATTTTTGTATCCTTGAGTCTTGGTGAAGTAAATTTGACAGAAGCCAAAACTGTTATCGCAAAAGATATAATAAAATGATGATATTTAATAACTTCTGAGGACAAAGAAGTCCCAGTAACAGACATATTTCCTTGCGTATCTGTGGGTGATAACCATCAATTTATCCGTGATCTTTAGCACTAATTTCCACACTAATATAATGTCATATAAATGTCAAATTGTGCATGTCTGAGCAGGTGGGAGAATATGGTAATCTCAGATTTCATCTATTTCATATTCCATATCTTTCCTTTCATAAGTCCTGCTGATTTAGCAGCCGTACTTTCGTACTCGTTACTCTATGAAAGCCGACCCGTCAACACGCTCATAAGGGACTTTGGAGAAATGTCCACTTATTAGTAGCAAGCAGTGTACAGGATCCCAAAAACAAAGAAGGGTGAAAATGTACTCACCCTCAGGCCGTCAAACATGACTTAGTTTCCTTATCGGAACAGATTTGGAGATTTACCTTTACTCACCAATGCAGTGAATGGGTGAGCAAGTGATTCATTGCTAAATTGGTCCAGATCAATACATCTGATACATCTTGGCTGGCCTGAGGATGAGCAAACTTTCATTTTTTTTTCAGCTATAAAATCTTTTAAAAGTACCTCTTAGGAAATTCAGACAGTCACAAGCACTCAACCCACACGGCTAACATTACAGCGCTGAAATGAGACCTTGTCTGCGGGCTGTCTGCATTCAGCTTCAGTGAGCACTGTCAACAGCGCTAGACAAACACGCTGAAGAGGAATGATTCAAGTCCAAGGTCTGCCACATCACAGAGAAATAAATATATGCCCAGAGATTGCAAATGACCTTTCAGTTGATTCAGTAGTGAAATTCCTACACTCTAATTTGAAGGATGCTGCTCTGTGACCGACTGAATGGTTTTGGTGACTGATGTTAGCATGGCGGAGCTCTTTCAAAAGGATGTCAGATCACGCAGAGTTGAAATATTAATTAGACCTCATCATGATCACGACATTCATGAGCTCTTTACGTTAAGCACTACACGGTTCTTCAGCATGCAGTACGTTACAAAATGCTGTGTGCGAACGAAAAAATAAATATATGCAAATATTTATCCTGGTATTATTTGATTGTTAAATATGAGGACGGTGTAATTGCGAAGAACAACACACCTTTTCCTTGTTAGCGTTGTGCCTTGCGTGCATTTAAACAAAAATATCATGTGGTAGTGCAATCGAACAGATTCAGTGTCGACCCTGGAAACTTCTGTTTTTCAAACAACCGGCTCGGTTTAACTCATTAAATTGAGTTATTTTAGGGTTTCGAGAGACATCAGATCATCTTTTGATAAGTGTCATTATTCATCAGTATCTCAGTTGTGTTTCGAGTGAAATTGCCCAATGATTTCTGGTGAATTTTGTAACAGGTTCAAGTACATAAATAGGTTGTACTGTAGATTATTAGAGTATCATTTTGGTATGTCGGTTAACTTTTTAAAACACACAAATATCGTGACGGTGAAGATGCTATTGACAGTGATGTCATTTTAACTGCTGGGATGAACGGTACAAACCTTCACAGCGACACATCGGCAGTAGTGTACATAAAATGGCATTGCAAATCCATTTCAGTTACAAACAGGTATAATTCAGAATGTAATTGTTTTGCTTTATTTTTTTAAATCGATATATTTCTATTTATTGTCGTCTGAGGGAACAAAATAGCAAACGTTCAATAACAGCACTCTGGATTTTTTTGCTGACCTGATCGTCGTTATTTTAAAACTGCCGCAAGTATACATGCTACATCTAATCATAGCAACAGTGTTTCACCCCAAATCTCTTGGCAAAAAAAAAAAAAATATTTTGCCCTCCCTTGCAAAACTGTATTGTATGTTTGTATTTATTTTTCTGACTGTCTCTTATCTATTTACGATTGTAAAGTGTATGATACCCTAACATTTGCAACACACAGCTCTCTCAATGTGCATGTACAGCCGTAGTTGTATTTTTCTTTTTTTTACTATTGGAAAATGAGTACAAGACTGTTGTATGTGTTCTGTGTAATAAAGTTAAGAATATTTTCTTCTAGTTTGGGGTTGTTAGTTATCTAACGTACTGTACTGTCACAGAAACCTTTTAAAAAGGGATGGACGATTTTTCAAATTTCATTGCAAATGCTTATCCTTTACCTTTGTTAATGGTAGCGCTTTACAATAAGGTTTCATTTGCTAACATTAATTAGTTAATACATACAAATGAACATCTGTATTTTTATGAATAACCGTTACAAAAATTATACGGTAACAAATTGTATTGCTCATTGCTAATCCTAGAATGTCAGTTAATGTAATAGTTATTGCATTAGTTTTATTTTGAACTCAAATAACCAAGTATTTTAATATGGGATTTTTATTGCTTTATTAGCAACTACATAGATACATAAAGTCAGAATTTTAACATCGCTGCATCCTTACTTTTAATTAAGCAATAAAGGTCACGTGATCTTGTTATACATTCATTGCAAAATTCAAAAGCACAACCTTTAGTGCCTTAATACTTTTATAAAAAATTGTTTTCCTGCATAATACTTTTTAATTGCATTAGGTGCTATCCCTCGGCTAGAAGATCCAGCTTTTGGCAAGTAATCTTTTCTGGCCTCTGCTAAGAGCAGCTGATTTAAAGGAATAGTTCACCTATTAAGTGTATGTGCAAGTATTGTAATACTCATATAAAGAAACAACTCATCTACATTTTGGAAGGCCTGAGGGTGAGTACATTTTCAGCTGATTTTTATTTTTGGCTGAACTATAATTTTTTTTCTATCAGCAGAAAACGTTATTGTAGTCTACACAAAATGTCAAAAGCCATTGTACCCTTACCGTGCGCTTAACTATTGCACAGAGCACTTTTAACAAGTTTACCAGTGTTGACATATTTTAAAAGACAGTTTACCTTGTTAGCACATCTCTGCACTACACTGGTCCTGCTCTATTGACGATACGCTCACGGTTTGGCTGAGGTCCTAAAGATAATGCAGCCAAGAAATGTCATGTCAAGTTAATGCGGTCTGTATAAATGCTTATTTATTCATATATTTGTCTTTCCCAATAAGCAGCTCTCATGGCATGTTCCAGAGCGCCGCTCCTGGGCACTAAGATAAAGAAGTCCACCAGGAGTACAGAAGGGAGGAACTGAGCAGGCTTTTGTTTACTTGATTGTCTACCTTCACCTCCAAGCATAAAAGGTGATCATTCCCTGGCTTCTATCTTTTGTTTTCATGTCGAACATTAATAGCCTATAGACAAAGGATTGGCAAGAAATCGACAAGTTACATAACATTTTTCTCACCTCTACTACCCCCGTTTTAAAATTCTATGAATATTCAATTTCAACATCTGCCGCTTGCTTGTTAAAAGCCAAATTCTATTTGCGACATCTTCCTCATTTCTTTCTTGGAATCCAAGTAAATTTGTATTTATAGCCTCATGGTAGGATTATGGTAATTTCTGTATAGGAACATTCATTAAAGTCTTGGCTATGAAAAAGGGTCAGGAAAAAAAAAGATAAATAGATACTATCTGTGACATGTTTCAATAACAGGATACAATAACTTTATACTCAAACCACAGTTGTGTTGATATTCTGTATTAAGTAGTTTGTTTTTAACTGGTTGTGCAAAAATGACAATAAATGGATAAAAAGATCAAATTCACAATGTTTCAGCAGATTTGAATTCGTTTTTTGTTGCTTGTGTTCAGAAAGCACAATTAGAGAAAACAATCATTTGTGCAGTTGGAAATTTGATTGAAATCCTCTCCTCACTTTAAGTAGAAACCCTTGTGACAACTAGCCCCAGTCTCCAAAATACATCATTCATCCATCCAATTTGATATTTTTGCAGCCGTCATTTTCTTTCAGATATGTACTGTAAAGCTGATCCGGCTGTTTACCTGCGTTTTCAGCTGTCTCTCAGTGCCACCTAATTGTCTTCCCTACTGCCATGTTTGTCACCTGGTGCCTCTCTAACTAGCAGGAGAAAGTGATACTACAGCCATCATCTACAACCAACAATCAGGAGAGGGGGGAAAAAAGACTTTAATTAAGGGTCCTCGGTGAAGCCTTTTTTGACTTCAATCACGGACGGCTCTCACGTCATTCAGAATGGATCTCACAGCTTCCTTCTCAAGCTCAGCACTTAGAGCTCATGTGCATCACTCCCACAGGCCGTGTCTGTCAAATCCTTTAAAACACTAACCATACTGACACCAGAACGTCCAGGTGCTGCTTAAGTGTTCTCAGAATTGGGGATTTGGATTATTGATTTTGAATCAGCATGTGTTGGTGTGGATTTGCTCTGGTTGAAAAATGAAGTTGTTATGCAGTGGCGCGAAGACATTCATGCAACCAATGAGAACATATGGCATTTCAGGTGCATGTATATTTTTAACCTGGTCTCATAAAAATATGTACCTCTGTTCACTTTTTGTGCAACACCGGTTTTTTCATCCCTTACTGCACGTTTCCCCAAACGTCCACTGCGTGGCGCTAAAACACAGGTTCAATACGTGAAGCCTGGTACATTTTTATTATGATTTTATTATTATTGATATAGATACGTATTGCGGCGGTTCAGAATTGAAATATCCGTGGACTATTGCTTAAAGTTTTTGCTCTATTGTGTTGAAAATATGCTCTACAGCAGTGTTTTTCAACCTTTTTTGAGCCAAGGAACATTTTTAATTGAAAAGAAATCACAAGGCACACCAACAATCGAAACTGTAAAAAAATGAAACTCTGTAGCCTATATTAACAATATACAGCCATTCTTATCAAAATGTCTTGAATAGGAATCAAATAAACACAATGAAAACAGTCTTTTTTGATCCTTCATATGTCTCTGTTTGGATGAACATAGAGCTGATATCCTGGCAGGAATTGTAAAAAGACACACACAAAGCTGTTCCTCAACAGTTCTTATGCTGCGTTCACACCAGACGCAAATGAAACGTTAAGCGTGAGTGATTTACATGTTAAGTCAATGCAAAGACGCAATCAGGCATTCGCGTTTCGCGTGTTTGATGCATGATTCACGCGAAATCTGAACTTCCATAGTTTCAGAATTCTGCCTCTGTTTGCTAATAATCACATCACTACTAGAGCAAGCTCCTGATTGGTTAACGCGGTGCGAATTTTCGCCAAAGTTCAGATTTTTCAACTTTCAAGAATCATGCGTCAAACGCGCAAAATGCTCAACTCGCACTGCGTCATTTGCGCCACTAAATTGCGTCTTTGCATTGACTTCCTGGTACATGTAAATCACTCGTGCTTAACGCTTCATTCGCTCAGTTCACACAGGTATGTCGTGGAAAATGGGAGCAATGTCAAAATAACTTTGTTTGCCAGAATTATTAGTTAAAAATAAATAAATAAATAAACCAATTAGGTGAAATTGCATCATTTCTCACGGCACACTAGTGTACCGCGGCACAGTGGTTGAAAAACACTGCCCTACACCAAATGCAACCCTAAACCTAACCGACAGTTTTAACAAATGCAAAACTAATATAAAAACGTATTTGTTGATGCATGTCATTTCAACTTCTTTATACACAGATTTCAACTGTTTTGTCGAAACGTATAGTACGGGATTCAAACCGAAGCTCCTTGCTACTGAAATACTTCTCTGTACCGAACAAACCTGTACAGACTATGAAAAACCATAGATATGAAGCCGGATATGTGTTATGCTATTTGTTTTCAAATATCCCAGCATTTTAATATTGCTCTGAAGTCATAACATGATATTCTTTATGTAATTGTGCGAAAATGACACTTTATTAATTGAAGTTTTACTGCCTCTAGTGTTCATTTCTTTAGGAAGCTGCAGTGATATGTACTTGTTGGTACATAATTCGTGATTCACTAAAACGTTTACTAAGGTACATTTACATTTATGCCATGAGACCAGTTAGTATATTTTATATTTGCACACAATTTCTAATAAAATCAATCTATATTTCCTTTCTTCAAGAGTTAAAATAAGACTGCAGACCAGTTCGACTTAGATACAACATTTTATTATTGTAAGTCTTAAATATGAACACACCATCTCCATTAAAGGAAAAACATATGACGCAACAAATTCTTTACAATACAAGGAGTTAAAATACTTAATTTGCTCCTCTCCAGGAAACCACCAGAGACCAGTCGAACAAAATGAGCTTCTACAGGCTGGTGGTTTTAAAGGTTGGGATAGTGGGAATTAAGTCAATTTATCGCACCAACTTGGACATGTGCATTGAATTACAGCCATGAACAGATGAGTCTTGTGTTTCTGTTAATACGCTCTCTTTGATCAGCCTTGATCCAAAATCTATTCCACTCAGGAACTCAGAGTCATTATCAAATGCTTGTGTTTTTAAATGAAAAACTTGGGGATTTCTGACTGTCATGATAGTTTTAGTCGCTTAGATTTATGAAACATGTCAACTGTTAACTGTTAATCTGGTTGTGGTCCCTATCTCAAAGGCATATGCCATAATGCTGAACAATACAAGTTTGGGGCAAGAAAACACACTGTCGCTCATTAAACTTCACATACATCACATTCCCCTTCATTAACATACAACTTGTGCTTAAAATTCACTGGACTGATTTCCATCTGATATGTGGTTCATGATATTTAAAGAAGTGTACGTACAATACATTTACTCACCCTCAAGTCATTTCAAAACCTGTATGATTTTTATTTTATTTTTTTATTCTGTAAGTTGTTCTAAAGACTCTTTCTTTGGAAAAGCATGAGAGTGAACAAATGATGAGAGTGTTATTCTTTGGCAGAACTAGTCCACCAACTTAAAAATTAATTCTCACTTTTTTTGCCAGAATTCAAAGGACATCTGGACATCTGCTCATGATGAGATGATACAGGGTAATGAGTCTCATCTGCTTTTTCTGAAAGCACAATATTTAGACGTCAAATTTCACAATGAGCAACCGCAATGAGCTGGTATCTACCATAATACCATTTGAGAAATAAATTACACAGCTTCAGAAAAAGGAATAACAAAAAATAGAAAACGTTGCATTGTATTAAACGGTTTCACAATTTTAGTAAAAACAAGTGTGCATATTTTCCCTTTGTACAAGTTATATATATGCATATACATACAGAGATGTTAGCAGGAACAACGTGGTTTTAAATAACGAACATTTAAGCGCCCGGTTTGGTTTGTATAACTCTGGATAAAATTCAACATTTCTAAAACTATTGTGGTAACAAAAATTTTAAAAATGTATTAGCAGATTGCTCTTTGGGCTTTCAAATGGGATCCAATTTGTTTGATTTACACCAATCGCAAAGCTCCAAGTTCTCCAACTTGTGTAAATAAATGATATACTGTAAAATCAGAGCTTTTATATGGTTCTGCATAGTCCAGCTTTACCATTCTGGTCATCAAAATAAAAACAAATTGATATGTACTGCATTGTTTTGTGTGTGTGTGTTAAACAGTTAAAATAAAGATTAGAAGTACTGCTTATTTTGATCGACTGTACAGTTACAGTATGATACAGTAAAAATATATTGACAATAAAAAATAACTGATTGAGAGATATGCCCTTCCTTATCGCATGCCTTCGACTTGAATGATTTACTCCCCAGTCAAATGTATTCTATATGAATTCTTAAGTGTTACAGAGTTAAATTAAAAACAACAGTCACCAAAATAAATTAAATTAAATATTTCAAATTAAACATGCCTCGCTGTCATTTGCGTTTAGCGAATACAAACCGTATTCAGTGGGGCAAAACAGTGCAACAATTAGCAATGTAAGAGAAGTTACATTATTAATCTCTATTATAAACAAAAGAAACGCATGATTACTATATTAAAAGGAAGTACTTGGGTACCCCATGCACATTTTGGGCATTTTTGGTAACCCATGCACTCTTTGTGACTCCAAGATGAGAGCGATGTCACACCAACTGTGATCTTTAGCCACTGGAAACGTCTTCGGCATCAAAACCTGAGCAAGAGTTGTAGAAGTACGATGAGAAGTAGACAGGTGGGCGTGAAGACCGTTGACGTGCCGCTGTTGCCATCCTGAACTGCTCCGGGTCCTAAAGCATTGAAAAGATTTACACGTGTCACGAAAAACAGCCAAACAGCTCCAACTGTGCTGTAAACTGACTGGTTTTTATTCTTCCGACTGTCTGTAGCATGGCATGAACTCTTTAATGTAGGGCGCTCACCTACGCATCTGCACTTCTGATTTTATCTTACTTCCTTAGTATGATCTCCATTCGTTGTCAGCTGTCAGCATTTTCTAGCTCTACAGCGCTATTATCTAGTAACGTTAAAATCTATGTTAGTATATTACAGCGTCTCCTGTTTGTTGATGAGTTTGTAGTGTGATTAGTATTATTTAGTAGCTTGTGTATCACAAACCTTTCAACAAATCATTGTTTTCAAAGGCTGTTTGCTCTAAATCGGTTGAAGTCATTTCTAAAACTGAAGCCGTCTCCGCTAAAAGAGAGATTATATGACAAAACACTTTATAGAAAGACACAACATGCAATATGAACTCCCTATAGTACATCATGCCCATTAGGCGCATATTTTAGTCTAAATGAGATATTGTTGCCTAAAAATATTAATCAAGTCAATCTAGAGTGTTTTGGCATGGTTCCGCTGGCTCTGCTGTGGTAGGGGTCATCTAACTGGGACGAAAGCGCTCCAGCTCGGCAGATTAACGCCTAAGCGAGGGTCTTTAGTGGTCACATTTGTAACGTAGGAGCATCTGTTCTTCTCATTTCAAACCAGCACATTCAGTCTCCCTGTTAATACCCTACTGTACGCCGCATCCTTGACCAGTCAACCGCCGAGGTCAGCCGTAATTGCTGTTGCTTATAAACAAGATAATCACTAGAGGTGAAGTTTAACCAGATTACTAAAGCAGAAGAGTAGAACAGATGCTTCAAGTGCCACCAAGACAACTGTGTTGTCATAGTAAAACATGAAAATGAGAAATATTAAGTATGGCAACCCCATATGAAAGTATTGCGATCGCATTCTGACGTGATGCAATACAATTACATATTTTGTTGCATCACATTCCATATATTTAAATATAACGGATTCAACTAACTAATTTGTTAATAATAATACCAAAAGTAGAAATTATTACTCATATAAGTATATTATTGTTGTTAAGTACTGTTCAGAAGTTTGAGATCAGTACAAATGTATACTCCGTATTACGCTAGCTGCTAGTAGCCTTTGGGTTACATCTGCTTTAATGTAGTTTTAGTTAAACACTAAACAAAATATGCTTACAACACCTAACACGGCAATCTTGAAACACCATATGTGTGTATATTTATACCAAAGGGTTGCACTGACTAGTCAACTACTCCGTCAGCTGTGCTAATGGCTTCTTTGATCCCGAGTCATCTACTCACAGATCACATGACCTCAGCTGCGTTTGTTCAGGAGAACGCAATAGCTGGGTTCCAGAGAGGAAATCCCATTCATTTTCTCTGTAGAGAAATTGATTTTCAACATAAAATTCTTTCAAGCCAGACCTACCATACACTTCAAATGATAAAATATGTATGTATAAAGGCAAAAAGTCTGTGTGATTTCAGATTCATTCAAAATAAATAACTGAAATATCATGTTTGATAGCCGCGTTCTCAGTGAAGAACTACATTACTCACAATCCTCCTCGGATAAACTCTTCAGAGATCTATGGTTACCATGGAAATGAGATCCAAGGCAAAACAGCTCATTAACAACCACCCACTCCCATGATACATTGCGAATGGCACCAAGACATACACTATTTATTTATGTATTTAAACATTTTCCAATGCATGGATTTAATCAATAACAGTATTTAATATTTAAACCTTTGACTACGCCTGGTGCTGATAACCTCGGGTGTTACAAGTTTGAATCCCTCCCTGATGGCGGTGTTCCACAGGGACATATCCTGGGTCATCTAGAGTTTACTAAGGAAAAGGTAACTTAATAACCTCCCCCCCAATCACTTCCTCTCAGATCTCCATTGTCCTATCAAGAAAAACGTGATAACTATTTCATTATAAATTGTTACTTTTTCTATTTGTTTACATATTTGTGGATTCGAATTAAATAAAATTGGAATTTTTATTTGTCTTTTTTTTTTTCTTTTTTTAGCTTAAATCATGTTATTACCAACTTTGATTTCATCTCAGAGCTGCTTAATTCACGCCTTACACCTCTTGATTGACTGACTTTCTGAACCATTTTAGAGAAATCATCTGTTTCGGATTGTAGCGTAATCTGTAAATGATGCATCATGTTCCTTCATAATCCCACACACACTGCTCTAAACACTGTCCGGAGACTGACAGAAACTATAAGCGAGTATGAGGTGTTTTTATACACCGTTCATCACAACATAAGCAGCATGAGTCTGGCAGTGGAGATATTGCCAACATCATCTAAGCTGCATGGGATATATTCTTGTTATTGCATACTGAAAAAAATGTGCTGTATGAAGTGTACACAACTTCACTGATTCAATTTGGTTTCTACAGTGTAGACATGCTGTTATTTGGACGGCTGACAGCTGAATGGCATGTGGCATGTCATTTAATGTACAACACAACAGACCAGTTTTCTTTTTTGGCCAACTATTCAATTAGTAAAAGAACGGGAGTCATGCAACCCTCAGTATACACACAAACAGATGGAAAGTTTCACAACTTTTTTCACTCTTAGTTGAAACAGAAGTTTGAATCATGTTTTTTGCTTCACGTTTAGTGTGAACGATCACTATTAGAGAGCAGCAATATTCAGTCCCAACAAAACAAACGTTATGTCACGGTATTAGCATTGATGTCTATGAAATCTTTCTCTTTGATGGGCCTTTTAGACTGAAGTCTAATTTCCCCTGGATTTCGGAGAGTATGGTAGGCTTTCTTTAGGGACAGCTATCCAATTATTCTGCAGCCACAGCTTAGAGTAAATCCTGCACAAGTGTAATTATACTAATGTGAGGTTCTCACAATCAAATTCAATGCAATTAATGACTCTCCGGAGAGGACATGGTTACCAATCCCACGCTTTTTTTTAGGCCAGACAGTGGAGAAAAGTTGGTCAGGACAAGATTTCTATTCTTGGCAGAGAAGAAAGATTAAAGGACAATGCAAGGACAAATCAGTAACAACCATCAACAACATACGCAGGTGAAGAACGACCCCTTACAAAAAAGTAGGAAAGACCGGAGACAATTATAACAAGTGCATTTTCAATCACAAACAAGTCTGAGCAATATTTATTCAGCATATATGCTCAGTAAAGACGGAAAAAAGTGTCATGGTTTGGCAGAAAAAAAAAAATAATTTTGAGGTTTAAAAACATTGACAGATCGTAAATTAAAATATTTGCTCATTTTCTCACATTTTAGCTCTACATAGATCAACAAAATTTGTTGAACGCCTATTGATGAATATATAATGAACATTATTTCTATTTAGGAGAATGTCGTTCTTTAACAGATAATCAGTGTATCTGAGCAAAACATATTTAAAATACTGCAATGTAGGTCATATTCAACATAGCTAAAAGAATCAGTACCACACAAAACTCCTGTATAAACTGTTCAATATGAAATGAACGACAATTACATTATTAGCTGCCATTTTAACATGACTTCTCTGAAACGCAGTATGACTTTTGTCTATGCATGTGCATTAATGGCAATATTACATTTGGCACATTCATAGGTTTGACACCACAAGATGGACAAATTGCAGTAGTATAATGTCAAAAGTTAAATTGACCGAGGTCTCTCCTACTGTGGAAGTGCAATGTTAAATTGAGTTGATATATTGATACAATGGTACTGTATGATTTATGTACAATCTAAGAAAAAAGGTATAAAAGCTGTCACAGGGTGTACTTTTTAAAAATGTAAACCTTTGGACAGAAAATGTACATTTTAGCCCCTAAACAGTACATATTTTTAACCTCTTTAAAAGGTACTGCCCCACTGAGTGTACCATAAACCATTGTGTACAAACCAAAAAGGTTGGAACTTTTTTGTAAGGGGCAAATGTACATTTAAGATGATTTACAGCTCAGCCCAAAATGAGAATGTTTGTCATCAATTTCTCACCATCATTTAATTTGGAAACCACTACGACTTGCACATTTTTGTTGAATTATTCACCGATTCTTTTCCATGCTACTGTAATGAACAAGCACTGAAGCTTTTAGGCTATAAAAAGGATGCAAAAGTACTATAAAAGCATCATAAAAGTAGTCGGATAAACTCATGTGTTATATTTTTGTTTTATTCCAGTGAACTGTTAACCACTGCAACAATATTACTGCATCAGTGAGAACTTGAAAAGTGTATCAGTTCAATTCAGACTGACTCAATTGATTCATTAAAAATGTCCAACAGAAAAGAATGATTCTTTTATGATTAGGGCATCACTACTGCTCTCCAACTATTGTATAACTTCAGAAAACTTTGACTTCAGTGCATGAGTTCCTTTTATGATGCTTTCATGCTGCTTTTCGCTCCGTTTTGTCCAGTCTATGTTCACTGTAATTGCATTGGTTAGAAAACAGCATTAAATATTTTTCCTGTTCCACAAAAGTATGATTGCAAGTAAATGATGACAATTTTCCTTTAAGTACTTTTCTCAACAGCTGAGTAATAATGAATCACTCACAGTTCAACAAACATCAAAAAGATCTCGTATGATGCAAACATGTACTTACAAACAGCGGTTGAGAGCATGCATTGACATTATGAAGCCATGCCATGGTGGAGGACGGTTAGAGAGCAAAGAAAGTGACAGAGGAGAAAGAGAAACATGTTTAGGCTACAGAAAACAGAGACCTATTCATCAACCCACAGTGACTGAAGGCAGATTGAGGCATGTCAGTACCCCGCCAATCCCAGAGCGCCAATTCAAACTGTCACTCAATGCGCTGAATATATTATTGACATTGCAAAATGGGATTTTAAGCTAATAACCCTCTTAATAGGAACAGCTAGTGACCAATTTACAATCTGACAATCATATTCTGTCAGACGAGGCACGACAATTATATTATCCTGTTCAAATCAGGGAAATTTGGTGAGCCACCCTCGCCGGTGAACTTGAGTGCCATATCAACGACTTGGCCTTGTCACATTGCGGTTGATGTGAAAATAACCATGTTTGCATCTTCTTTACGTATTAAACACGCTGGAACATGCTTTAGGAGGCCACATTCCCATGCACTCTACTAACCTTGCAATAGCGTCGAACTAGTGGGTTCAATTATTTCTACATCAATAAAAACAAACACAAAAACATGAATCAAAAGCAAATGGAAGGAGCATCCTGAGATGAAAATCTCAAAGATTAATAGTTGAATGGGCCAGAAACTACCAAAAAAAAGGAAAATTCAAAGCATTTACAGGAACGTTATCAGCATGAAGTTCTGCTTTCGTTCAGCTTTTTTTGAATGGAAGTTTAAGCAAAAAAAATTCAAACTACTTCATGAAGTCACAAAATTGTGAAGAGGCTCCAAACAGACTTGACTGAAACCAGCAACTATTGAAACTTACCGTATAGGATGATGCTTGTGTTAGCGCTGCCAAGTTTGTTGATAGCGACGCAGGTGTAATTGCCATAGTCTGCCTCGGACACGTTGAAGAATGTCAGCTTTGAAAATGCTCCGGCATCCTCGATCTCAATGCCATCAAGGCCATTGAAGATCCTGGGAAACAGTCAGCAAATGGAGAGACTTGAATCAGCCTGGTCTTGTTTACGCTACATCAGAGCTTGCTTTGAAGCTAGAGGTTACATTTATGACAGCATCAACATTTTTGGACACAGATTGTGGTGGGCCTGGATACATTAAAAGGAGGCAAAACTACAGGATTGAATTCCTGGCAGTGGCACGCAGAGGGGACAAGCACATGCATGCTTCTGCACATTTAATTATATTAAAACATTGTGACAACATATTCTTCACTTGATATCAAAGACCGTTTGAGAGAACATACTGAGACACAAAACTGTATGTGGTATTGTCCTAAACTGACCCTACACCTAAACCTACCCCTTACAGGAAACTGTGTACAGTTTTTGAATTTCATCAAACACTGTTTAGTATGTCTTCTAAGCCTTTTGTTTTACGGAGACACTGGAAATGTCCTCATAAACAATGTTTACGTTGTACCCATGTAATTATACACATTTGTGTCCTCGTAAACCACAAATCCCAACACACACAGAACTAAACATTGAAAAGGAAATTGAGAAATTACAAAGTGTACACAAATAATATCTTAGTGGTTCTCACATTGAGACTGGAGGGACTCAATGTGTGTCCATAGTAAATTATGTTTCTGCTCTTTTAATAGTGAAGACAGGTGTTCCTCAAGGATCGATTTTGGGGCCAATTTTATTTTCTATATATAAATGAACCTGGTAAAGAGGTTGAGCCAGCAAATGTACACTTTTATGCAAATTATACTTTGATCTTTTACACTATGACTATTTTAAAGCTTTTTAATCAGAACAGCGTGCACGTTTTAATAACGGACTAGAATGATTTTACTTTTAGAAACTTTTGTGATTGTTCATCGTATGGAGATATGTTTTTCTTTGTAACTTTGTCCTTTGCTGCCTATATTGACAAGGACTCCCTGGTATAAGAGATATTGTATCTCAACAGGCCCTTCCTAGTTAAATAAGTAAATAAATAAAAAAGACACACACACACACACACACATATATAAATAACAGAGTTACATTAAGGTTATGGTTTTATCCCAAAGAAAGGAACAGATGAAGCAGGATATCGTGAAGTGATATGCCATACCTCCTGTCATCTCTGTACCACTCAAAATCTGCCTCGGGAACAGCATCTGCCTCACACTGCAGGACACCTCTCTGACCCAGGGTCACGCCAACATCTCTCCCATCTGAAACACTGGGAGGGTCTAAACACACAAAACCACATAAAGGATCTCTGTTAGGGACTGTTAGTTACTTAGTGACCACAATACTGCAACTTCACACAATAAACAAACAATCAAATAAATTAAACAATTTGTACACATGAAGTGGGATCAAAATTCTAAGATCACTATTAATGATGCTTTAAATATGCATTTCAAGACTTTCATTTACAGATTATATCCATATTATGGATAAATAAACTTTGTACACAAAGTGTCATATATTACAAAGTGTCATTATATTTTGTAATATAATATAGTAAATAATTTCTCTCTATTTACAGGTTAAATGTTTTAATAACTCAAATCAAGTGGGGTTCAAAATTCTTTAGCCACTATTAATCCTTTTATTTTGCAGTTTGAGACATTTCCTTAAAAAAATAATTTAGACTTATTTAAATAAAATCCTAAAGGTTAAATATTTATAAATCATTATTACAAATGTATTTTTTTTAAAACCAAAATATATGTAAGTAAATATATAAGGAAATTAAAATTTTATATTTATTTAAATTAAACCTTAAAAGTTTACATAAATTAAATAAACACAAACCTTTTAGACATAAAGTAGGGTTCAAAAGTCCTAACTAGTGGTGATACTTTTCTTTTCCATTTAAAGACATTTCATTAAAATGAAAATATCAGTATTTATTTATATAAAAAATGTACAGTATCCTTATGCATGCATTTCATTTTTTACATACAAATATTTGTAAATAAATAAATAAAATAAAGTCATAAGTGAATAAACAACTGATTTTTAATAGACTTTTGGTCCCACTTTATGTTGCATATGTATATAATGTTGATTTACAGTAAATTCATAATATACTTACAGTTGACCGTGAGCTCAACCGTCTGTGTGTCCACTGCAATGTCGTTGGATGCGGTGCATTCATACACTCCTGCTCTATATCTGCTGATGAAGGGAATCTCCAACACCTCGCTGTCTGAGCTTAGGCTGTCATCTGAACAAGAAAACATTCAAATATTACTAAGTCATGATCTGTTTTGGTTGTCTATGATTCCACAAAACACAGCTACAACAAAAAACAAATGACTTGATTAGATGGATAAGAGTCTTGATCCTACAACAACAAAGAGTTACTTGAGTAAATCACATCATGCTGGATGTGTCTCAATATCACCCAAGAGCTGAAATGTGTCTGATTTCCCAGTACTTTGCTTGTGTACAATAAGCCACACTGTAGAGCATGTTGATGCCCTTCTTTGCAAATTCAAACCTCATCTTCCCTGAAATACCGATGCTCTGATGTATTTATAGTCATTTGTGTCCTATTGTGGCAGAAGGCGACACTAGAGATGTGAAATTCAATTCAAATATGTATCTCAGTCTCTGCGCAGCTGCTTTGAAGTGTTCGCATATACACCAGAGTCAAACTGCTAAAACATACGGCGTCTTTTCATGTTCATGAAACCCAGACTGGGGAAAAAAAAATTCTGGTTCAGTTGAGTTCTCAACGTCAGGCGGTAATACGTGGTTGACTTAAATAAATAAATATCATCCCCAATGTAGTTTCTGACAGCAAAATAACACACTGCATTCACTTAAGTATGTTCTGAAAGACAATGTCTTACACCTGGGAGAGGCTGTTAACGAGAAAGAAAGAGACACTTCCTTTAACCTGATGAGGAGTGTCAACAGAGCGCTCTGGAGAAAGAACCTCATTACCGTTCAACACCGTACACACCTCGCTGCACTGAAAAGCAGCTTGAAGTCTGCTTAAAAAGGCACTTGTATAATTTTATCGTTGCATTGTTTAAAAAGATTCAGTTTTACATTCAAACAATCGACTACACCTTCAAAACGAACCAATTTGCAAATTGAGCCCCAGAAGGAGAGCTTCTTCTTCACTGAAGGTGCTCATTTCAATATATCTTACTGAAAAGTGCACGTTTGTTGATGTTGTAAGCTGTATGAAAACAGTTTGATACTTGGTCCAGCAGAATGGAAATGTACTGCTTTGGCATCAGGTGCATTGTGGACTGTCTTCCATCAAAGCGAAGATTGACAAAATGGGACCGTTTATTTCCATCAGGGGCTTTGGGTTTCACGGCTGCCACGGAGGATTGTATCAACACGAAGTACTTGAAGACTGACATCTCAGGTTTTTTTCTTCTTCAATACACTCCAGAAGCACATTCATTATGCATGTCTTACATAATGCAACCGCTTTTGTATATTCATGGCCCCCTATGGCATTATAAGTGTCAGTCAATAATACGCCAAGGGTTTGATTTGTGATATTATCGAAGTTAAAATCAAATGCCTCTTGAGTTGAAATGGAACAAGTATCGTACCGGGTGTCATAAAAAATAGAACAAGCACCAAACAACTTTATTAATGGAGAAACAAAAGCCACAGACATGAAGCAGGCTGCCCTCCACAGTTGCATCCTCAGACGGCATTCTCACTGATGAATACTGAACACAAAAATGACAACAGCTACTTGAAATCTCCATTTGCAATCCAAAGTCATACAATGGACACTTGTATTGAACTAATTACTTTGTGGAAGTTTTTCTGTTAGTGCCATCATATCTCATCCAAAATATTTAGTTAGTCTTGGCTAAGGCCCTTAGTAGAGATGAAAGAGATATTCACAGACAGAATTAGATTAATTTTGTATTAAACTATCAGTACTTAAAGGTATATTAAATAAAAAAAACAGTAATAAAATAAATTAAAAAAAATAGTAAAAAATTTAACTAAATAAATAATATAGTGCTGTCAAACTTTTAATCATGATTAATCACATTCAAAATAAAGGTTTTTGTTTACATAATATATGTGCGTATCTTGTGTATTTTTATTATGTATATATAAATACACACAAATACAGCATATATTTTGGAAATGTTTGCACGTATATTTAATGTACATATACATTTAATATATAAACATACATATTTTCCTTAAATATATACACGCACGTTTGTATTTACGTATATAAAAACACACAGCGCACATATATTATGTAAACAAAAACATTTATTTTGGATGCAATTAATTGTTTGACATTTCTAAAATAAATAAATGACATTTTTCAATCATTTCAATTCATTTTCAATATTTTCCAATCAATCAAATGTGATACAGCAGGATTATTCTGTAGAGTATAATATTATTTTTATGTAAACTCTACCATACAACAAAGGTCAATGGGTTTAAAACAACATTTGCACTCTACTGGCTTAAAATGTATGGACGAGGAAAAAACAAACCCTGAGACTTTTTTCAAGACATCTGCATATCAAATCTGATATAAAACTTGTATTGTTTAAGGTATAGTTTACCCAACATTATTTTTTGCCCATAAAATTAAAGTCAATGGGGTCCAAAATGACACTAGACTAAAATGTTGGCTGGTCTCTTAAAAATGTGTACCTTGGTGCACTTTTTTATAAAACACTTTTTTATGTACCTTACTGCAAGTTTCACCACAGTTTCAAAGAGAAATTATCCGTTAACATAGGTAAGTATTGTTGTGTTTTTATTAGGTGCTTCAGTTACATATCATGATGGTTCAGAATTCAAATGTCCAGGGACTGTTGCTAAAAGTTAATGCTCTATCATGTTGGAAAAAACTAAAATCCAACAAAAACCACCAAATCCAACCCTAAACCACAAATACAGTATTATATTTGTGATACCAACATTCAAAAGCATCAGTTTTCAAATATCTCAACATATTAATATTGTCATGAGGTCATAACATGATTTACTTCTAGTAATTGTAAGATAATTGATTTAAATTTGTGTGAAAGGGAATAAAAGGTGTCAGAGTGAAAAATGTGCTTACTGGTACATATTTTGTGTCTCACTAAAAAGTGTGCCCAGATACATTTATGCCATAAGACCAGGTAGATAAATACATACATAAATACACTGAGCCATATTCAAAATATCATCTTTTGTGTTGAACAAGCAACTAATCTTTTAATACTTCTGAGCATAAATTTATCAACCAATTTGTTTTCGTTGTATCAATTGTTTCAGCCCTGAAATTGCAGAAGTTGTTTCTTGCCACTCAGACAGTATCCTCCTGTCAACTTTTTTTGTGTGTGTCTAGAATAAGATGCAAACTGTATCAAATTTGATATTAATATTCAAAAGTACGACTATATAAGATAGCAGGCGAAACTAATATAAACTAAACTACGAAGCGCTGTTTTTAATTCACCATCTAGACCTATCAGACTGTCCTAGACCTCTAGCTAAAGTAGCTCAGCCCAGTATGAGTGTAAAGTACTGCAGCAAAGCAGAGAGCGAAGAACTAATACTGCAGAGCTGTTGTACACACATACACACACAAAACCCCAGAGAGAAGGAAAGCAGAGTTGGGCAAGGTGCTGAATCAATCCAGGCACAGCTGAATGTGTCATCTTACGAGCGACAGGTTCTCTGTCTGATCCCTCCACAGCAGCGGGGCAGGAACGCCATTACCGAAACCACCTGATTTCCTCCACTTCTGTACTGAACGTGAACCAAACACCAGATCCGCTTACATCAAGAGGCCACAAGATATCCCAATACCCACTTCTAGTACATGAAGCAATGGGTTGTTCGATTAGTCACAGCTATGATAAGGTTTACATCCAGGTAAGTGTCGGTTGAAGAAGAAGAATCTGTTTATTAATTTAGAAAACAAAAGGCCTATAAACTGACATGAAAATACAGACTTGACTAGTGCAAAACCTTCAATGCATTATCTGCTTGAGGAAAACAAACACAGATAGTGTGAGTCACACACATGCCCTGCAGATATTTATTGGCTTTATTCAGCTGAGATTCTTGTCAGCAAAGATAATGCAGTTTGACAGGCTTGCTTTGATTCCAGCCATCAAATATCTTCAGTCCTTGAGTCTTTGTTTGACTTAAAAATGCTAAGTGAAAGGCACAGCTGTTACTAATGCTGAAATACGCTTTTGTTTGTGCGAATGAGTGCAAATGTGTTTGCGCGACTTTTGTATTCAGTATACCAGTGCAAAAAAAAAAAACACCCACAATCCAGTTTAATCGCCTTCGAAATGTGCTGAAATATCTTAATTAGGTTGTTTTTATTCTCTCTGGCTTAAATGCATGCGCAAAATTGGGTGTTTCGGTAAATTCGGCTCTTGAATGGAGAGTAGATGGAACAGCGGGCTGCATTTGATTGGAGAGACAGACAATACAAGCTTAAATGCGAATGAAAAGATAAGCACACAGCATAGTACATTAGCATGGGGTAGTTTGCGGTTCCACAAAGTAGTTCACAGATCCGCGCATCTTGCTAAACCCTCAAGGACATTGCCCATAGCCAGATCCGGCCACAGTAATATCAATCTATAACCCCACTCCAAATGCATTCATTTCACTCTGTGTTTCTGTCATCCCCCCCAAAAAAAAAACACTCTCGAAAAATAACTAGAGTCAGCACAGAGTCGAGTAGGGGAGGGTGAGAGAAATATAGTGAGCGAGATCGGCAGAGTAGAACTGTATTAGCAGTTAGGGCTAGCGCTCAGAGGATCATTTGGTTCCTGAAATGGGCTGCCGAACCCAAACACACAGCAGCCTCATTACATAGACGGTTATAAACAGGATTAATGCAATCACAGCTCAATAAAAACCTCAAGCAATGTGCTCCACACAATGTGCTCTTCACTGAGCCAAAACCCTAATTCGCTCTGATCTAATAGGAGCGCTCGCTCCTGGGACACAGACGCTCATTAAAAACAATGTTTATTCAAGTCGATTAAACAACAGCAATGATAAATTAGCAACATTATTGACCCTATTCCTCACCCACAGGTAAAACAACGCACTAACACAAAAACAACACGTTTACCCTTCCCATACCCACAATGCAACTCACACGCCGCTTGCTCTGATCTTTAGCTGACTGGATTTTACACTCAGTGAGAGAAATAAGGGATTGAGTGAATATCGCTTTTTGAGGATTGAAAAAAAAATAAAAAATCAGTAAACAAGCCTTCCCACCAAAGGGGTTTTGCTCTGATCACATGAAAGAAAGACCATGCACAGCATGCAAATGATTCATTCAAGTGTGTAATATGTCTATTAAACAGCCTCAGGGGATAATAACATTAATATATCATCTTTATAGATTCTTTTAAGTATAAACAAACTGTTTCTTTGCGCGTGTAAGGCAAAACATTGGCTGTTATCCACATCCTCCACAAATACAGAAGGATGTGAAATATTTAGTTTAAGAAAGGCCACTAGTGCAATGAAAATTAAATAATTTCTTCATTTGTGTTATTGCTCTTCAGTATATTACAAGATCAATTTACTTGAGAAGCAAAACTGAAGCAAAAAGAATTTTCTTTAAAGAAGTTAATTTTCAATTATCATTTTTATGCATAAAATCACTATATTTAATAAAATGTATGATACAGGAAAAATAAGTAGGCTATATGGTAAGATAATACAACTTCAAATTGTAATGCAGTATATTTTATTTTACTTATTTTTAAATCCTTTTATTTTGAAAAAGTATCTGAACTGCATCATTGGAAAGGTATATATATGTATATACAAAATCTGGATTTCTAGAAACAACATAAATCACTGATGTTCTGCAGCGTAAGGTTATGCAAAGGTTTCTGGGAAAAGCACATACTGTTCTACAGTAGCAAAACAACAAAAGAGCATATAATCTTCATGATTTCAGCAAAAACAACTGGTCTCGTACTAAGTTTTAGGTCTTGGTTGTTGTAGACTTTGGGCTTGATCAATAATTCAGATTGCTAATAGCCAGAGCCACACAGAATCTCAAAATCTGTGCCTGCAGAACTGCGTATTTCCACAGAGCTGAGAGTTCTGCACATCCAATGACCCCAGTCAGTTCATTTACAAAATATTTTGGCTAATCTGAAAATGCATAAAAGTGCAGCGCTCTCATTTTACATTTTCTGCAAAATTACGGCAATTTGCCATCATAAACTGTGCCGATAATGGCCTTAAATCGCATTTCAGCGCTTTTTATGTAAATGCATTTTGCCACAACTTCCATCTAAACCCAATTAAATGATCCATCAACCTATTCTCCGTGACAATATCACGATATGTTGCCGTTAGCGTTCACTACAGCATTCTGCACATGAAGGTGAACTCTAGAAAGTCATTAAAGCACAAATAACATTGCTGTTGGATGTTTCTTTAATGAGAATGGATGATAGCAGGCCTAGCTGACCTCTTTAGATTAGGATCTAGATAAAGAAAGGACTTGGTATGATCGTAATCTAAAGGAAACTTACAAGCGACTGATGTGTGACTGGAGATTTGGCCTAACATCATGAAATCTCTCGGTTTATATAGGGAGTCCAGAGAAAGAGCCGTGTGGCTTTGAGCGAAGTGCCATTTAAAGGTCGGAGATGTGTACTTACAGAACTAAGTGTGACTGGCAGACTTATTTCAGCCCTTTATTGAAACAATGTGGAAATGCTGCGGTAAATCTAAATGACTGTAGTACGGTGAATGCTCAAGGGAGCAGGTGCGATTGACATCAGCAGGCACTCTTGTCTGTCCAATATAACATTTTTAAAAGAAACAAATCTCTACAAGACAACAAATCCTGGTGCTATCGAGATATTAAGATCTTATCGCAAAGGGGTCTGTGTCTTAATTAAGTTTCACACGTCGTTTGGATAGCTTCCGACTGATTCCAGCCCCATCAAGATTCCTGGTTGCCAGCTCTTTGAAGATTATGGCATGCTTTTACAAAAGCAAATCAGATCTGAGAGCCAATGAAGTGTTAAATTGAGCAACCAGCGCAAAATCATAGCGTTTATTAGTGGTGTAATGTTAGTAATGACAACACCCCACCATCTCAGAGATTCATTTGAGCCACATCTGCATTTTTGATTAGTTCTAGAGTCAACATAAAAACAAAATTAACCCTACTATCTTCCTTCATGTATCTTCCTGGTCTTATAAATGATTCATCAGTGCATATTTAAAAAAAACAACATTATATATATATATATAGTGTATGTATTTGGATATTGTTTTAGCAAATTTGCATATGGTCTACCTCCATACTGGTATGTTCATTTTTCAAAATCCAGAACAATTTTTTCTTGTTAAATGTTATGTTTATTAACACTTTTATCTTTAATTTGACTGTTGAGAAGTCAATGCACAGTAAATATTTATAAATATTATATTTAATTTATCTTCATAAATATTGCATATTTATAAACTGAGCCTGTTTATTAATGATTCGGTATTTGGTCATGCGATAAAATCAGTGAGTTTCATTGTATGGACCAAATAAAAGAAAGGAAAAAAAAAAGACGTAGACGTTTCTCAAAATATCTTCTTTTGTGTTCATACAGGGACAAGGAAATCATTACAAGTTTTACAATTTAGACTGAATTGTCCTTAATCTGGTGGAATCAGTAAATAAATTAGTGCTATCAAACAATTAATTGCATCCAAAATATACATCTTTAATTACATAATATATGCATGTGCACTGTGCATGTATACTGTAAACACACACACATGCATGCATATTCTTTTTATATATTATATTATATTTAAATGTAGAATATTAATTAAATGAATATAAATATACATATATACATACATATTTTCTAAAAATTATAAACTCTATGTGTGTGTATTAATATGTACATAATAAATATAGGCCTTTTCAACGACAACAACATAAACAAACATTACTGCACATGCGTACTTTTGTGGCCCTAACTTACCTTCCGGTAGACATCCAAATAGTCAATAACAGCAGCTATGGCCTTCTAAAGTAGTTTTTTTTAATTTATTTTTTCATAAAAAGCTAAATATGTTTGCTGCGTAAATCAGACGGATTTATCAAAAATGCAAACTCATACTCTGCCAGCAGGAGGTGCTTAAAACACAAGAAACGAGTGGTTTCCCTGGTAACGGCTGTAGACAAAGCAGCAATGAGCTTACAAACGGCCTTATATGCAAGACAAAAACGGCATTTTCTACAGATAGTCTTCCTTCAGAAATAGTGATATAAAAACACCCACGCCTGGGTTTGATTTTTAATGAAACGTGCTTCACGTGCTCATGTTTAGTGAACAAAGCCTTTTGGAAAATCAGTCTGTTTAATAAATAAATAAATGTATGGCAAACACATTCCAAAGCACAATTACCTGAAGCCAACTTCATTACTCATTATTAGCTGCGTTTGTAAGCGGCAGCACTAACCAGACGATAAACAAACACAGACCGGAAGTTAACTTAGGTCCAGGCGTCTGTGCGCGATGAAACCGTCTATATACAGAACACACACACATATATTATGCAAACAAATAAACACTTTTTGGATCTGATTAATCGCAATTAATCATTTGACAGCACTAATATAAACGTGCCCACCTGCCAAATGATGTGTGAAAAAACAGGCAGATCCTGTGGTCCAACAGAACTGATTTGACAAAATTCTCTCTATAAGCTGATCTTTTATTCCTAGAAGCAATTGAAACTCTTAGCATACAACTGTACTGAATCCCATCTGAAACTCTTTCACTTATCTCCAGACAAAAAAAAGAAAAAAACACAGAGCAGTCACTTCTGTGTCACATTAACATTTCAATTACCTGATCCTTGTAACAACACAAAGGAAGAAAATGGGGGGGTGCATGAGCAGGTACAGCAGTCCAATTGCACCCCATGAATCATAGCACATTAAAATGCAGTTTTTCCCTGATTAAGTGAAATGGTGCACGGCAGAACAGAGCTGCAGACAGGCCCAAATGGAGCTGATTTGTTCATGTGGCCTGAAGATAAGCAAAATGGACCACTCAGCTTGTAAGTTGCATACACAAACACACACATTCACACAGTCAAAACACACACACACACACATAGAGAGAGAGAGAGAGCTCTCAGTGAAAAAGACACCTGATATATTATCTCACCCGTGCTTAATATGTCAGTGGGATGCAGTATTTTGCTAAATCATCAAGGAAAAAAGTGCACCGTTCTTTGTAATGGGAAAATACATCAGCATTACTGGACCGATATTGAGGATTGCGGTTTCATTTGAATAGCAAAAGCTATTGACTAAAGATTTGCTTACTTTTCACTGATTATGGTAATATTTTCTGCACAGGGAAGCATGATTTGGAACTTACCTGAAGGTGATAACATCCTCCAGCCGATGGCAGGTTCTGGTTTTCCGTTAGCCAGGCACATTAAAGTCACGTTGGAGCCTTCATTCACCACAAGGTCCTTCGACAGGTTGATGATCTTTGGAGGAACTGTAAAACACAGATATTATTAATATCTCAAAAACAACAACAACAACAAAAAACAGTATATATATGGGTCCCTTGAAGATAATAACATATGATTTTCAGTCTCTTTATTATGAATACACAGTCATAACAAAGAAATCAATGGTCTTAAGAGCATAACTGTAACATTAATAACTCAAACAAATATGATTAAACACATTATATCATAGATCATTCTGAATAAGTTACCTCACTTCAAAAAGATTAATATGTTTCTGTGTTGTTTTGATTTGGAAAACTTCAAATAAATATTACAGGGGAAAAAAACAAAAAAATCGGTAACATATTTCTTGGGTACTATTTCTATTTGGGGCTGAAAAATTGCAAACTAGACACAATCCACAAGGTTGATTTATTGATTGCCTTTGCAGTTTGAACACAATTTAAACAGACTGCAGAGCAAGCCACAATTCAGACCTTTATGAGGGCCTTGCAGATCTCAAAAAAAGTCTACAACTCAGCAAAACTAAAGATGTTACAAATACCTTATTTAGTTACCCTACGGGGAATAGCAGTAAAGAGTGTAGACGTCCTCACAAATTATGGCCTACATTTCAAAAAAGAGTGTTAAACATTTACTTCAACACTCACAGAGAATATGTTTGCAAACAACCAATCAAATGTTTTTGGGGTGTTAGATCAGTCATGAGGAAACTACTTTAAAACTATTTTTTAAAGTATGCTAAGCTTCTGTTGCTAATTAAAACAGTATACTGTAGTCAAGCAATTAAACAAAATTCTGACAGTTAGTGTATACATTTGCAAAGATATTAAGTATCTTGGCAATGCAGTTAGCTATTTTGTGCCATTAGTTTGTAGACACCAGTGGTGTACAGTAATGAAGTAGTTGTACATTTCTCAAGTATCTGTACTTTGCCGGAGTAGTTTTATTTTTAGCAACTTTTACAAACGATTCATTCTCGAATTGGAAAGATTGCAGCTATTCTCGAGTCGACAATTCGCTGATTTAAACGATCCATTCAGAGCGAGTCTCCAGTGAACTGAACAACTGGCATGCGCAACTGTTGATGCATAAAGTCAATTTCGAATTTTAGGATGAATTACTTTAACTGAAAATGATATTTAGGTATAAATTGTCAGTTTGTTGCACAGCAGCAAAGGGTTACTGAAACGAATGCAGACACATCAACATCAGTGTCTCCAGGTCAAAAAACGTTCATATTCCCTGCTCTTGGAAAGTTAGCGGTTTCATTCAAATGCTACACATTTAGCCCTACGTCTGTTTTTATATTGTTTATCAACGGTATGCATTTTTATATTTGTTTGGATCACCTAGCCGAGTAGACAGATATGAATGTTTATTCATAACCATACTGAAAATAAGTAGGTGTAAATATTGCTGTTTTTTTAGCGAACAAGCTTGCTGGTGCCGAGTTATAGTCATTTTTAGATGATGTCCAAATATTTTTGATATATTACATCTGAGGGGAAAAAGAAAGGATGTGATATTCGGGTAACTACAGTAATTAACAAAGTGGGAAGTAATGCCCCTCTGGGCCAAGAATGTTTACAACACAGACAATGATATTTTCCTTCAAATGTTTTTCCTAATTCTCATGTCATTTATAACGTTCTGCGACGTTCTGCAAAACAATAACCTAAGCTTCAAAACACTTTTTTTCTAACTGGTGAAAATTATATGGTCAGAACTTTTTTTCTCGAGTACATTGCAGTGTAAGCTTCACAGTGAACATTACTACATCATGCTCGTCAAAAATCTTGTATTTGGAGCAGTAAGATTATAAAAAAATATGTGCTATATAAAATCAAGTAGCCTGTATAAAATTGCAAAATAAATCTATCAGTACTTTTTTACTTGAGTACATAAAAAAACTAGTACTTTTGTAATTTCACTCGAGTAAAACTGAAAAAGGAGTACTTTTACTTTTACTGGAGTAATATTTTATTGTATGTATCTGTATTTTCCACTTAAGTACTTAATTTATGTACTTCGTCCACCTCTGTACATAACTGCACGGAAGATAAATAAACATGGATCAGTTTACTACATATTAGTTATATAGTTAATTAATCACATTCAAAATAAAAAGTTTTTTCTCTTTATAATGTATGGTTGCACATAATGTGTATATTTATTATGCCTTCATAAATACATATATATATATATATATATATATATATATATATATACATATATAAGAGAAACATGTTATGCTTATATTTTAAATATATTTATATATAATAATATAACTATATAAACATGTATACATGTACATATTTTCAAGATATACACCACATGTGTGTTTTTATATAGACATAATAAATATCCAAAATACACGAACATATATTATTTAAACAAAAACATTTATTTTGGATGTGATTAATCATATATATGAATCAATCTCATTTAAGGTGAATGCATTAAAATGGTTACATTTTTTAATTAATTACTAAACAAAACAAAAACAGATTCCAAACAGTTGCATTCAAGAATTTGTATGTTTAACATATTCACACATGCATTCATTAATATTGCTAACTAATAGATTGACTTGCACTATCAAATATTAAGAAGCACAACTGTTTTCAACATCGAAAATAAAAAGAAATGTTTCTTGAGCACCAAATGTGAATATCAGGATCATTTCTGAAGGATTATAATAAATGACATTTTAAAGAAAGAAATCATTTTTAAATGATTAGTCATTTTTAAAAGTACTTCAACACTTTAACAGTGTGGGCAGCCCTTTCCTTCTAGTTTATTAAAAACGACCCTGAAGAGACATTAATATATCTATTCACATAAAGAGAAATCCAGTTTTTGAGGATGATCTTAAAGGAATCAAAGATTGTTGAGCTGTTGTTTTCGGTGCAGGCTCAGCGAGGATTCGCACATACTATTTTGAGTCCAAAACCATGAATCCCTTCAATACCTTTAACAAGCTTTTCCTCACAAAACCACAGCTCATATTATAAAAATTGTCCTGCAACATAAAGGTCACTTAAGTTAAAGGTCAGTTCAGTATAATGTCTCCAATCTCCGGAGAGCATCCTGCACTTTTGCCTCCATGATGGCCGGCAAAATATGTTTGAATTGACTGCCTTAACAGTAGAATAAAATCCTTTAGAGGCCATTAACTAATTCCCTCCACTGTAAATGAAGATCCACAACGAGCTGCAGCAGAAATGCTTTTGTTGAAAATTAATGTGATAAATGCCTTCGGGCGGCGTACGCACAATATCTCCTTCCATGAAACCTCACGAAACAAAACACACAGTGTATGAGTGCGCTGCTTTAAACAATTAGCATTATCATTAAGCCCTCACAAGTGATGTTCTCGGTAAATGTAATAATAGGTGGCACTGTGGTATGATTAGAAAAATACCAGTGTCGTTTGACACATTCTGTTCCGCTATTGAATACAGATGTTATTTTGACACGTGTACTCTGTCAAGAGGTTCGGTTTTGCATTTTAAAGCTGAGACAACTCAACAAAGGTTGCCATCACTGTCTGAGCTGGTACTAGCAAAGCCATGCAGTACCACCGTTTTATCCTGTTTTAGTCACTAAAGACGTGTTCCTCCAGAGACACTTGGTTATAAATAATTCATTTAACGTCAGTCTAAGTGTACGTTCTCTTCATGTGTCACAGAGAGAGACATTTTATTCTGATATATAAATATATTGTTATTAAGGTCACAATGTTTTCCAGTTTGTCATTCAGAGGATAAACACAATTAAACAATCTGAGAGAAATATGCTTTTAAATACCAGATGTTTTGTGTGGCTTTCAGTCCATGTCAGTTAGCTTTAATCTACATTCTAAACAAATTTAATCTACCTGGTCTCATGGCGTACCCAGTGTACCTTGGTGCACTTTTTAGCGAGACATGGAATACGTACCAATAAGTACATATTACTTTACAGCAGTTTCCAAAAGAAATGAACACTAGAGGCAGTAAAACTCTGACACCTTTTATCCCTTTTGATGAATAAAGTGTATTTTCACTGCAGCAAAATATGTTACAGGTACACCATGTTGAGGGAAGGTTTTTATTATGAATTGAAATTGAATTAGTACTGCTTAGTCTGGTCATTTATAGAAATACAGAGGAATGTAAACCAACAGCAGCACTGTGCACTACTCCTCACAACAAGTATGCATGTATTAAAAAACATTTGAACACTTTTCTTTTCTTTAAAAGTAACTGAATATGTTAACACAATAACTGCAAAACCATTATGAGATTAGCTTTAATAACTAGTTGTAAGGACTGATATTACTATTTTAATTATATTTCTTAAAGAACTGATAATAGCTGAATTTGTGTGCAGACTTTATAAGAAATTCATTACTTGCATGATGCAGGACGATAATAAAATGCTAAAACACTTCATCTAAATGCTAAATGCTAAATCTTCAGGCAGCAGCAAGAGCGGGGCGTCTGATTATCTGCAGCCTAGAATGTTAAATGTGTTTTGCTCACTGTTCTAAATATGGCAAACAAAGTCATTCTGAAAAAAAGAAAAGCATAAAAAGCTCTGCGCACTATGTAGAGCTTCCACACTGCTCTTTAACAGCAAAAACCAGAGCAAACAAGCTCTGTTTATCGACAAACTGTAACAGTCACCAAAGGAACCATATGAAAGTTAATAAGAGAACTGTTTACAACAGCATCGTGACCCTCCGTATGACAATGACAGTCAGAGTGAGGAATGATTCTATCACTGCGTTTATGACTTGTGTCTTGGACCGATAGTGTGTATCTTCGTGAGCCATATTTCTGATATGGATGGCTGGAATGCAACTCAAAGCCATTTTCAAAGCCAATAAAGGGCTTACAATGACTGTTCTTTCTTTATATTGCACAGACTCTCACACAATCAGTAAAGGAACGTGGCGTTCGTGTGTGTGTGTGTGTGTCCTGCCAGATTGGATTCTCCAGCCTCCGTATGAGGTAAAGCATGTTAAATTGCATTTTAATAGAGTCGTACCATCCTCTTACTTTTGATGCCGGATTTCGGAGCTTCAAAGGGATCTTCAGTTGACAGGAGGAGCAATTGAATAGAACTAACTTGGCATATCGCAGTCTATTCCCAAGATTTGACCTCAGCTTTCCCCAGCTGAGATGTGGGAATCCTCAGTAAGGCGTGATATGGATGATCATATATGATCTCACTAGCAAAACAAAACCACACACACTACAGAAACAACATTAACAGGAAAGCATGCTATTCTGATATTAAGAGTTTTGGGTCGATTCAGCAAAGGGACAAAAATCTGCCAGACTAGATCGACTGGCAATTTTCTTCAACAATCCAGTAATGAGCACTTCATTATGATGATTAGCTGCAACTCAGAGCACCATTAATATGGTTAAGATTATTCCACTTATCACAAATCCATCGCCACTAATTATTTTAAATTAAAAAAAAGAATGAAATGATAAAAAAGGAATGACATTTGTCCTTGCCATAATTCTATTTTCCATTAAGGGGCTTTTTAAGTTCTTGCAAAAGCAGTGAAGCAAAATAAAAATAGCGTATATAGATAAAGGGTTATTACAGTTAGCTAAAATACTAATACTAATAATAATAAATACATGTTAAATGTAATTAAATTCAAATAAAACTTATTTATTTATTTGTTTCACCTAGTTGGCAAAGCAACATTTTACATTTTCATTTATTTCAATTTTAAGTATTAAAATAAACAAAAATATAACAAAACAATAATAAAAACTAACTAATCTAATACAAATTACAACATTAAACTAAACGAAATGCAAAAAAAACAAAAAAAAAATTAATATTAATAAAAAATATATTGTCTGTATGTGCATATATATATCTATATAGATATATATATATATATATATACATATAGATA
>JAUCMU010000002.1:10824734-10835758 GCA_032275025.1 Enteromius treurensis | reverse complement strand
CTTCTATTTGATAATGTTCAGTGCTTTGCTACAATCTGTATTGTTAAAAGCACTATATAAATAAAAGTGACTTGACTAACGGTTCAAACAGCGGTTTAGACAGAGCCTCTAGGACCACTGTTAAGTCCCAAGTTGGTAAACTAGAACGCACCACTGGCCTCAGCCTCAGTGCACCCCGCAAAAACCGTACCACTAGTGGGTGCCTGCCCACTGAGCGGTCATCAATAGGTATATGAAAGGCCAAAATAGCCGCAACATACACTTTTAGGGTTGAGTGAGTTATCCCCATAGAAAGTCTCATTTGCCAGAACTTCAGAACTGAGCTAATCGGGCAGTTAACCAGTTCTTGTTGCCGCTCTACGCACCAATAGTTAAAGAGCTTCTACCTCAGTGCATACAACCTTCTAGTTGAAGGAGCTCTGGAGTGCAGAATAGTTTGAGTGACCTCTGCCGACAGACCTGCCACTATGAGCTGCGCCCCCTCAGAGGCCACAGTCATAGATTGTACTTGTCTGGGCGAGGATGCAGGACTATCCCTCCTTGCTGGGAGAGTAAGTCCTACCTGTCGGGGATTTGCCACGGCATCCCGTCGAGGAAAAAGACTAGGTTCGCAAACCATATTCTGTTCGGCAAGAATGGCGCTACTAACAGTAAGCTGACCGCATCCTGCCGAACTCTCTCTAATACTGCCAGTAACAGTGCAGTTGGGGGAAATGCATACAGAGGGCACCTCGGCCATCTCTGTACCATCGCATCCAGCCCCAGTGGAGCTGGGTGAACTAGTGAGATCCAGAGGGGACATTGTGCATTCTCCTGATTCGCAAAAAGGTCCACCTCCGCTCTGTAAAAACTACTCCAAATTTGCTCCACTACTTGTGGATGAAGTTTCCATTCCCCGGGCCTCAGCCCCTGTCTCGACAGTGAATTTGACCCCACATTTAGATAGCCTGGGATATAGATCGCTTTCAGTGAAAGGAGCCTGCCCTGAGCCCACAAGAAAAGCTTTTTCGCCAGTTTGTACAGAGAGTGGGATTGCAACACCCCCTGGTGGTTGATTTATGCCACTGTTGCCACATTGTCTGAACATACCTGAACGTGACGACCCACCAGCTCTGGAGGAAAGAATTTCTATGCTTTGTATACTGCAAGCAACTGTAGGCAGTTTATATGCAGCTGACGCTGACGCTGAGTCTCGTTCCACTGCCCTTGGGCTGGGCGACCACTCATGATCGCTCCCCAGCCGGTGAGGGATGCATCGGTTATAAGGGTGGCCACTCCTGAATCTAGAAACTGCCAATCCGCCCAAATCGTCATGGTCCGAGCCCCTGCCCAAGACACATTGATCAGACGAAAAGGGTTTCCCCTCGGGGAAAAGCCTTTGCTTTTTAGCCACCACTAGAGTGGCCTCATATATAACAGCCCCAGCGGAATCATGCTGGAGGCTGCTGCCATCAGATCTATCAGTCTCTGAAAGCTTCTCACCGAAGGAGGAGACCCCTGCCTAACTTGTCTGACTGCAGCTAGAAGGATATCGACTCGAGCGGGGGACAATCATGACCGCATCGAGATCGAATCCCATATTACGCCCAGATAAGACGTAATTTGTGCCGGATTCAGGAGATTCTTCTTGGCATTCATTCTCAGACCTACTTCACTCATATGGGTAAGGACGACATCTCGATGTCTGCAGGCCTCGTCCCCTGAGCTCGCTAGAATTAACCAGTCGTCCAGATAATTTAAAATACGGATTCCCTGTAACCGCAGCGGAGCCAGAGCCGCGTCTATCACCTTTGTAAACGTGCGAGGGGAGAATTTGATATTGATAAGCCACCCCATGGAAGGGGAATCTTAGAAACCTCCTGTGTGACTGATGTATTGAGATATGAAAATATGCGTCTTTTAGATCTATTGTGACAAACCAGTCCTCGGACCTGATTTGACACACCACTTACTTCAGCGTAAGCATCTTGAATTTCAGCTGACTGACTGAGAGGTTCAGTTGTCTGAGATCTAAAATGGGCATCAGCCCCCCGTCCTTTTTCGGAACCAGAAAATACGGACTGTAAAAGCCCCGCTCTCTGCCCACGAGAGGGACCACCTCGATGGCCCCTTTCTCTAAAAGAGCGGTTACTTCTTAAATTAATACTTGGTCTGAACTAACTACTGTATGAACCACTCCGTTGTAACACGGTGGTCGGGTTTTGAACTGAATGAGATATCCGCTTTTTATTACTTGTAAAAGCCAGTGAGAGATCCCCTGCAGCCTTTCCCATGCAACTATGAATTTTACTAAGGCTACCAGCCTCCCAAGACCTGCCCCCAAGAAAGGGCATGACTCTCGCTCCTCCGGCTCGCTTTGTTAGTTTGGGCTTTCCTCGCCATTAGCACATCCCTCAGATCCTTTTTCGGAGCTGACAGCTTGGGACTCCCATACTGTCTGTCCCCTGCACCCCAGCTACTGCCTCACCCGGTGACAGATGGCTAGCCAGCGTCTGCTCTACCGGGGACAGTCTTTTGAAATCCTGGGGCGCGGCGCTTCTGAACCCCATGCTAGATGACGCCCGGAGACCTTATCGGACAGATTTACAGCAGATTCAGAGCGTGGTTAATGCCGAGGCGTTCCCAAAGCATCTATAGATGCAGTGTGAGTTCCTGAAAAGGAACTCCCCTTAACACACGATGTACTCATTACATAGTAAAAAGAATGGCATCTACGCTAATATTAGTCTGTCTCTCTCTTATTCTGTTTCTCAGTCCGTATCCAGATCAGATGGTATATCAGTACAAAGAGATGATCATCGGAGACCAGAACACCTAGATGAGCTCTGTGGACAGATCACCGGAACCAAATAGGTTTCAATTGCCTGTAGATCCATTTTAAACAGCAATAACTTGAAAGTAATACATTTTTGTATGTATGATTTCATCAGTATTTTGGCTGGCATACAACATGTTGTAGTGGTAACACTCCTGCTCATCTTAAATGTTATAAACTTATATTTATATTGTATTGTTTTATAGTATGTAGGAGTATAAAAATGCACTGTACAACTTTTAGATGCTATAAAATGTTGTCTTTCATATTTCAAAAAGTTGCACTCAATTTCATAGATTTTAGTCTGGAATTATAGTTTGGAAAAGTCCAATTAGTAAATGTGTTTATGTCACAATAACACATTATCTAATAACAATAAAAAACACTAATTTCTCATCATAAATTATCTGGTTTAGCTGAGAAAAAAACGTATTTTAGTGGTGATGGTGCAAGATGTCTATTACATCATACGTGATTGACATAGACCCACACTCGCACCATCTTACTCCTAAGATTTTCCTGCTGAGGAGCTTGGCAGTGGATGCACCATCTTGTTCCCTATTCAGGGAACATGGGTTGCGTAAGTAACCCACAACATTCTTTTCATAGGCTTACTCAACACTGCATAGCTGACATAATGGGAATAATATAGAATAATAAAAAAAGTTACATGCTACCAAGTCTGACCCATTACAGACCAGAACATTAAAACACAGTTGACTCAAACAGAAAGAGTCTGGGAGACAGGAGCTGTGTTCACATCAAGGTTATACAAAAATATTCTTCAGGGGAACCCCTCTAAACAAAGCTCCTATGAATCTTCTTTGAGAAGGGAGACCAACTCCAAAAATCATATCTGGGAGGCCCAGAATGGGGCTACTAGGAGAAGGCGAGTTCAGAGAGGTAGGGTGAGAAAGGGAGAACCAAAGGGGACATTGGGTCAACTCCTGAGATGCAAAGAGGTCCACCTCTGCTGCACTGAATTACTTCAAAATGTCTCAACAGAGAGTCCACCGTTAAGTTCAGGACCCCTGGGAAATTTGTCCTGTGCCCAAAAGAGGAGTTGGCATGCATGCTTGTCCAGGGTGTGTTAGGAGGGTTAGGTTAGGTTAAATTAGCTTAGGAGAAAGGCAGACAGAGATAACGGAAATTAACAGTTCAAGGGGGATGCCAACACAGACAGGTGTGACCTATTGAGACCATCAATTACAGGGGCAGGACAGGCTGATGCAGGGGGAACCCATGTCTCCAAGTGTGCAGTCTGACTGTGCAGTCAGTGGAGGAGAGCAAATCCTGGATGTAAAGATACACTGCAGCGGTCTGTTCTGGTAAACATATCAGAAGTGATGTGAAGAAGCCGCTGCAGAGGGCTTGTTTGAGCGCTTTAAATCTACACACTTGTGGGAGCACTGGTGAGTAGCACAACAACTATGGGTTCCCCAGACCGTGTACAGTCAGGAATGTGCATACTCTCCTGTCTGGCTTCTTTTTGGGGGCTGGGCACTGCATGGAGGATAAAGCAGTGGTTGGCTCACGCACTCACAATGGCAGGAACTGCCACAGACCCTCTGGGTTCTGAGGTGATTTTGGGGCCCTTGAGCTGTTTTGGCATGTCCTGACATTTGTGGTTATTTATGTACAGCACTTTCAGAGGAAAAAAGAGACTCAAGTGAAAGCCATAGACACATGCTTTGTAGCTTACTATAGTAAAAAAAGGATATTATAGAAACTATATTATTGTTTAGTACACAATTAATATCTATTTGTGAATAGAGTATTAATAATAAACATTGTTTAAGCCAGGGCCGGCCTGTGGCATAAGCAGTATAGGCAAATGCTAAGGGTGCCGTACATCCAGGGGGCGCCAGAAATGGAGGAAGAAAAAAGTGTCACTTCCACTAAAAACTAATTTATATTATGACTTCAGAAAGGAATAAGCCCACATTAAGCCCGCATTTCTCCAATGTGACGAGCTTGCCTCAAAAAACTACTCACCAGGGAGCCTGCGGGATTTCTTTTGAGGGTAGACGATGCACTTATGACAATCTTTTTGTGGCCAGCGGCAGCGAGTTGATCACAGCAAATGTTTAAATAATTAGCCTTCTCAAATCATCTCAGCTTGCTTAAAATCTATAGATATAAAACAGTTCAAGGCAAGCACATCACATGTTAGTTTAAATGTTTCACCTAATTAGATGTGCGCTGTTAGACGCCTAACGAAGGCACCATTGTTAACACTTGCATATTATTTTTTCAGTAGAAACTTAAATACACCGTTAATTTTGCAAAGGGACCGGAATCATAACGGTAACCTGCAGAGGCATATTCAGTGTAAACATACAATATGTTAATCCGACGAGCCATAAAAGATCAGCATCTACAGCAGATGGACAAACCACTCTGGATGCGGTCATAGTGAAGCCGAACACATTGTACATTATTCAGCTTACACGGCTGTTTACCTCATTTAACAAGAAAATATTTTATTAGCGCATTTTTAACGAATTTTACTCGAACTGATTTACTTTGGGTTTTAAGACACATGATGTACAAATTACATGAACATGCAAATTGGTAATATAATGTCAAGCATGTCATTAAAAGACAAACACTCACGCACATGTATATACACTACCGTTCATATTTGGGGTCAGTAAGGGTCAGTAAGATATTTAATGGTTTTTAAAGACGTTTCTTCAAAGCTGCATTTTGAACGGTAGTATATATATATATATATATATATTAAATAAAAAATGTTTTTAGAAAAAAAAAAATAACGCTATTAACCGGTATTTTTCCCTAGAAAACCGTTTTCGGGAATGCGAAAAGCAAGAACAGAAACGTTAAAATATCAATTCTGCTCGGAGTGAACCGAATGGATTTTTTTTGTTTGTTTTTAAGCCCTGGTTTTCAGTTATTTCACATTTTTTTGTTCAGTACATAACTCCACATGTGTTCATTCATAGTTTTGATGCCTTCAGTGAGAATCATGAAAATAAAGAAAACACGTTGAATGAGAAGGTGTGTGTGCCTGTCCAGTATAAGAAGAGTTCTACTGTCTATCCAATATATATAGAAGTATATAGTAATATTAGTATTCTTTCTGTGCTTTAAAGTTTAACTTAAACCTTCCAACTACCTTCAACCTTCAAATAATAAACTGGTAATATGTGGAACATATATAATAGAAGTGTTCTGTGTAAAGTATTCAACCAGGTACGAGTCCCAGTTTTAAAAATCCGGCATGTCTCAGAAGGCACAGGAAGATGCGCACTATCTGTGTACTTTTGCTCTCTCTGGGCTTTGTAATAGGTATTGGAACAACTGTTAAGGGAACTGGAGCCCTCTCCTATCTCTCTGGAACAGGTAAAAAAAACGAAAAAACAATTGACATTGTCAGGACTCGCTACTGTTTCTTCTTGCTGTGACCATTCGCTGTGCAAACACACACACAATTTCTATCTTGTTGTCTGGGCTTTTGTCCTTCTCTGTCTCTCATTCTCGCTCACAATGTGATGAAAGCAATATGAGAGGCTTCACTATTTGATATGATTTTCTGCGTCTCTCCATAAGATCGTACACTCATGATACTCAGATTGCAGTGATGGCAGTCAGGCTGAACCAAGCTGAGCGGAGCAAATTACCTCTCTGCTGGTCTGTCTAACACAAGGCCAAACCACCAGAGGCAGCCTTCTGGCCCTGCCGTTTCTTACGTCCACCCAGACATCCGTAAATAGTTGAGTTAGAGACATACTGATCATAAAACACAGTAAACAATTGGTTGTTTCTGCTCACGTATAGTATTAATTAGCACATATTTATGTATGGCTTGTCCTGGACTAATGTAAAAACTGCTCCACTTACAGTACGTTTATGTAATTAACACTAATTGAGAAAATTGAGTATTTTGCAATTTAACCAAGAGATTTAAACTCAAAAACATGAGCATTTGGCACAAGAACGAGATGACTCCAGTCCTCCAGCAACACGTTCACAAACTAGCAATTGTGCTCTAATTGCATCTTTAAAAAGCATGACAGTCACCTTGTTACAATTCACGGCGCAACCAAAATTAGAAACAAGCGAAACTACAACCGCGCAATTAATGAACAATTTAATAATCGTTTGGATTTGCTTTGGTAAAAATGAAGTGTGACCGGTCCGCTGTGTGTTCACACTGATCTGAAGGCGGCGAACCTCTGTGGCGCACGGCGCAGGAGGATTACAGCTTAGCAGAAAATCACCTTGTCTTTTGGAGTGGTGTCACGCAAATGAAGGTGCCCTTTGCAAATAATACCCATTAGAATTTCAAAGTCATTGAGTCTGGGCTTGAGAGGGTGACGGAGCGCTGGATTCACATGCTCTCCTTCTCAGTACCAGCCTCGCTCTGGTGAACCAGGCTAGTCATTCGGGAATAGCTGACAATTAACATTCAGCTCATTTAATGCCTTGCAGACACTTCTTTTTTAAAGGTTTTCAGGTAATGTACCTTTTACTTTCATTTTCATTATTTATGTGCATGTGTTTTAAAATGAACAGCTATATCATAAAGTCCCTTCATTCAAATTTCTTGTCAAATTTCCATTTTTGTTGTTGTTCTTTTATTTGTTGATAGCTGTTAATTATTTGCTTGTTTGACCTGAACCACGGAAAAGTTAAACTGCCTGCATCTTCTACAGGTCTCACAAATTCTTTGATTTTCCAGCATGTTTTGTGCATTTGATTTCTTTCCAACAAAGGCTATATGATTTTGAGATCCATCTTTTCACAGTGAGGACAACTGAAGGACTCATTTGCAACTGAGCAGACGGTTCAAATGCTCTTATGTGCCAGAAAGAGAAAAAACAAACAAACAATGCTTTAAGAGCCTCGAGGTGAAAACATTTTGAATTTGAATTTATTTTGTCTTCTGGGAAAAATGTAAGCATCTTTTGTTGCTTCTGAAGGGCAGTACGTAATAAAAAAAAGTATAATATATATATATATATATACACACACGATACATAAATACGTGAAGGCAAAATAAGAAAAATGCACGTACATTTATTCTGTTCAAAGGTTTACGACACCTACTTAAAGGAACACTCCACTTAATTTGAAAATAGGCTCATTTTTCATATCCCCTACAGTTTAACTGTTGAGTTTTCCCATCTACCAGCAACAGTTTTTGCTTAGCTTAGCATAGATCATTGAATCTAATTAGACCATTAGCATCTCTCTCAAAAATGACCAATGCTGTTGACTGTTTTCACGTGCTTCATACCATCACTGCGCTTGCTGCAACCATGGTGCGGCAAAAAAAATTCCTTGATTATTAAGCCGGAACGAGAGTATAGTTCCTAGTCATATCAGCTAAGAAAATCACATTTTTCACAATGCAACTACAGAGGAGTCACGACACAGGAAAACAGGAAAATTATTGAAACTCGTTGGTCATTTTTTTGAGCGAGATGCTAACGGTCTGATCCTACAGTGCTACTGCTACTTCTACTGATTCAACAACTTTAAAACTCAGCTGTTTAACTCTACGGGGGTTTGAAAATGAGCCTATTTTTGAAAAAGTGGATTGTACCTTTAATGCATTGTCTTTTCTCATGGAGCATCAGTGAGCAAATGAATCTTTTGTAACAGTTGTGAATAAGTCCTTCATTTGTCCCTTAGTGTGAAAAGATGGATCTCAAAATAACAGCCATGGATGTTGCAATAACAGATCATCCAGGTAATCACATTGTATTAAGCATATATGGTTTAAAATTGTACATATACTTTACAGTATCTGTAAAACGCTGAATGACTGAATGAATGACTTTTTTGTTCAGTTCCTGAATAAATATTTTGAACAAATCACTTGAATGAATGATTCAGAGACTCATAATGACAGATACTTGTCGTCATGTACTTTGTGTAAATATATAACCTTCACCAAGTCTTTATATTTTAAAAAGAAGTCTAATCTATTATGTTGACCAAGGCTGCGTTTATTTGACCAAAATATAGTAAAAACAGTAATACTGCAAACATTACAAATTAAAACATTGTTTTTCTACTTCTACAATAATTAAGATGCAACTTATTTCTGATTTCTTAATTTTTGAATAATTAAAAAGTACAGCTAGAAATAAAAATCTTGTGTCATGCTATCAATGGACTTCATTGCCACTTTTGATCAATGTAATGCTTCCATTCTCAATAAAAGCATTTCTTTATAAAACTACATTTCCAGTAACCCTGAACATTTGAGTTGATCTATACTGTACATTAATGTGTTTTCCAAAGAAAAGCAACTCTAACCTTTTCCCCAGAAAACTCAACTTTGTGTTTCAAATCAGGCACACTTTAACCCCCTGGGTTCGGCAAAAAATATATGCGTTTTGAGGCGTCTTCTCCTGATGATGCCGATGAGAACTTAAATTACACACTGACTTTTGATCATACCGATAAAAGCAATACATCAATCGAATCTGTGAATATACACATATAACAACACAACTTTGTTGTCCAGTCTGTCACATCTTTATCATCTCTGAATGCGACCATGCGCCGAGCACACAATAGATATGATAATCATCCACGAGAAGCACAGCATGTAAACACCAACATCACCACAAACAAAGCAGCAATAATAATAAATAATGTAGTTCATTATTGTAGCCCAGTTTGTGCAGCTTACAGTATTACCAAATTTTAGCCACTTATATATATTTATAAGCAACTGAAAAAAGCACAAATGTCAGGGCATGTCAGAACTTCTCCAGACCCCAAAAACACCCTCGGACCTTAGAGGGTTAATATACTGTGAGTTATAACACCACACCAAACGAAGTCTACCCTATATACACTGTAATGTAGAGCACTCAAGCCTAAAACAGTGTATTTCTCCACAGTTCTGCCACTGGTGGGGAACAACAAGTCATAGGGTAAACTGCAGGTCAGGCCTAACCGCCATGTAAGGCCTATAAATAACGGCGATAGCTTCCTCTCCATCGATCTTCATTTACCTTAACTCCTTCCCGCACATTTCCAGTGTGACATGGTTTAATTGGCTGCACGGGGAGGTCTATGACCAAACCATTGGTAGGACGATTATCTGAGTCACTCTGAGAAAGGTTAACTATCTCAACTAAAAGGGTTTAAGGCCGTGGAATAAAAGCATCCTGGACAACTAGATGGCTTTTTTTCATTTACATCATAGAAAGAATGAAGCCGAAATCACATACTGTAACCTGCAAATGTGTAAGGTGTTAGTTGTTAAGAACTGTAACTCAAGCCTTACTGTAACCTTGACATATATTGTAAACATTTATACAGATTTATAAATATTCTTCTTTTCAATTTTAAGATCCCAAATGGAAAGGGTTCAGCAATGATCCACAGGACTTTCAGATAAACACTCCATCAAAACTTTCCTATTTATTTTGACCTAACCTGGTTTATTTGCCTCTCATACTGTTTATGACACACCAATTCATTCTCAAGGAAAAGTGTACTGATAGAAGTCTCTACAAATCATGACATTCATCTGATTTTTAGAAATAACAATTAGTTTTTTATGTTGAGTCTACAGGGCAAGGCTGATGGAGCAAAGATCAGCCATATGAATCATCCTTTACTGAGAAGAAAAACAAACACTTCATAAACAGCCATTGATTCCTGCGGAAAGACAGATGAGGAGTGAGGGGGAGAAGTTCAGTATGAATTTTATGTTATGCAGGAACATTACATAACCACCTACACTAGTTACTCCTTATTAGCTCTGAAATGGATTCATCCATGAAGCTCATATCAGAAACCCCCACATTTTACTAATTTCCATTTGACACTTCATTAGAAGTCATATTTTAACACACTGATTACTATACAACCCTTTGGAGCAGGGAATTAACAAACCAAAATAATGTATTATATGCAATGAAATCTGTATAATAAATCTATAAGATTAACTATATATGAAATATAAAATGTAACCTATAATTAAATTTAATTTAAATGTATACCTTAATTTATATACAAATGAAAACATTAGCTACATGTAATAAAAATATTTTAATGAATTGCTATATAGTATTAGAGTTCATTCTATATGTAAATTTACACAACAATAAGTGATATTACATAAAAATACTAATAGAAATATACATTTAAATTTGCAGTAAGCAAACCACTCCAAAAACAATTACAGTTTCATAATTAAAACAATAATTGCTTGTTC
>JAUCMU010000002.1:10754173-10780085 GCA_032275025.1 Enteromius treurensis | reverse complement strand
CCAGGACCACACCCCTAAATGCATTGAAGCAACTGCCATGTGATTGGTTGATTAGATAATTGCATTAATGAGAAATTAATAATAATTATTTTCTTAATAATTAATAATTCTTTATATATATATATATATATATATATATATACATAGTATATATATATTTATACATTTATATATACATAGTAAATGTTCACAGTACAAAAACATATTAAAGTGAAGAGAAACTTTTATTTTGGATGCCATTAATTCTGATTAACCAATTGATCATTTGACAGTACTAATATGTATATAATTTGCCAATGGTCACCTAAACGGTTTAGTTACCAGCATTCTTAAAAACATATACTTTTGTGTTTTACAGGCTACAGGTTGAAAGGATTTTCATTTTGAGGGGAAATATCCCTTTAAAGCTGCCATCACTTTTTAATCCATTTGGTGCCTGATAAAAACTACTCTGACTGTATGTAAGGTGCTGAATCACTGAAATAGAAGAGAGACTCTCTAAATAAGCAATTACTAATGTTGGCTTCAGAATATTGTAAATCACATTGATGGTTTTATGACAGCCCACATACTGTACACAGAGACTCATGTACGGACACAAAGACTCCATTCCAATAAACCCTCTTCAGAGGCTATGATTAAATTGCCTTCAAATCTGTCTCAACACTCTTTACAAAATGTTTAACTTCTGAAAGCCTTTGGGTCATGAGCTTTAGCATAAACACAACTTATGTTTCTTTAAATAATCAACCCATAATAAACACACACATAAAAATATTTAAATAAATGAGTGACTCTTTAGATTTGCATTCATTTGCTTGATGGTGTTTTATATTTGTTTAGCATATTTCCATTAAAAAAGAGGCATGAAAATTAAACCTAAATCCTCCTCTGGGGACGGCAAAGTCAGAAGCCCATCCCTGCACAGAATTACTGATGCTCGTATTATCTGTCCAAGGACATGTGGAGCCTCAGAGGTTAACCTTGAATTGGTGGCACATCTGATGGTTGAACATGTTGCAATGACTATTTAAAGTCAGAAAATGAAAAAGATCTTATAAATGGCATTAGCAGCCAATTAACAATGCCTACATGCAGTTTTTGCTCAAGAAGAAAAGCTTGTTTTCCAGGCTAACAAATGTGTAACAAATGTGTAACAAATGAAAGAAATTGTTCACCCAAAACATTAACTTCTATACTCCAGTAATATTGTAATTATAGATTATTGCTATTCTATCGGTGATAACTGATAAATTCCAGATACTATAATACTATAATCCAGAATAATAATAAAAACATTTAAAGGTACAGTATAACTCACCCAAAAATTTAAATTTACTGCAAATTGACTGTCTTGATGTAAATAAGTTTGTTTCTACAGCAGAAAGGTTTTGAAGACAGCGTTATATCAACTGCTCACAAATGAATCCTCTGCAGTTAATGGGTGATGTCACAATGAGATTTCTCTCCTGCTTTAGGTCATTTATTTTGTGTCTTTTGTAAAAATGGATTAATTGTGGATTATTGTGATGTTTTTACCAGCCCCCTTTGACTCTGACGGCACCCGGCACGGACGAGTTGAGTAAGTAAATATGCACATTTTATTTTTTGGTTGATCTATTCCTTTTACAGTGTTATTAAATTATTATAATTTTCTTAATTAGTTGTAAGTAAATATTAGATGTTGCAGATATTAGTGCATACACAATTAAATATCCAATCTTGGCCAGTACCTATAATAATAATAGCAAAAAACTCTAATATTAGCTGATAACTGATATTCTACCAATATTGTGCATTCCTATTTAAAGTACCAAAATACTGCATACAACATTTGCACTACATTAAAAATCATCTGTAGTCAAACAACAGTTTTGCAGGAGGATCTGCAACACTGCACTTAGTCACATATGAACCATCACCGCAAACTTTGTCATCTAAAACTACTTTAGCTTTGGTAAATGAACAATTCCTTTAATTTGTAATTAAAATTAACCCTATTTGTTGTGTTGCATACTTAAGAACAAATACTTGAAAATATATACAACTTGCAAATTAAGAAGCAACTGAGCTCTGGAACTAATCAATAAATCTAAATCAGCAATTAGTGAAACTCATTAAAGCAGCTTTATTTACAGCCAATGTGCTGACTATTGAAAAGCACCGGCCATGAAGATCTAATATGTGTAACGACAAAATTACACCTTCAATAATGGGAAAAAGGCTCAAAATTTCATGCTCCAGCTGCACTTTTATCTGCCAGAAAATAAAGAGTATTTGGGCTCTGTATTGAACCGAGGGGTTGGACTGTGCGGTCTTGCTCCAGTGCGTTTGGCTGATAAGAGCAGGTTCAAACCCACAGAACATCGGACCCGCCTGTGAATTGATCGAACTGGAGACGCTGTGATGATCTACAGCCTCATTAGTCTTTGGAGGTATTCTGGCTTCTAGTCACACACACACACAAACAGTGTCACAGATACAAGGGCTGCCACACATAATGTCTCTCTGTTTCACACACACAGTATCACACACAAAGCTGTCAGACAAGGTGGTGATATCTGTTCCCTGTCTGTTTAAATCCACATTTGTGCTTTCCTCTCTCTAGCTGTATTTAAGGTAAAATTAAGAAAAACTGTATCATTTAGAGGAATGTTTAGTTCCCTGTCTGTCTGTCACTACGAGTTATGTCATGATGACAGACTGGGGTGTTGTTCGGGGCCCCTGATTTGCTCTGATTAAGAGAAAACACCAATGAAAATTGTCTATTGGAATTTGCATCCTAAGCCTCTCCCCGTCATACGGGTGTAAATAGATGACAGGTGCAACCACTTATCAGATTTTTGCTTCGGAGCCGAGGCTGCATGTCTGCTGCTTTCCTGGTTCATAAGCTGGAAAAAGATAGCAGAGGCTGTTCGTGTGGCGCTTCATTCAGAAATTCCCCTGGGCGTTCCACATAAAAAAATAGTTTCTGATCACGTTAGGCTCACGTCTTTTTAAAGATGCCATGCCGTGTCCTCTTGGGTGCAGTCGTTACCTATCCTCAAATGACGACCAAGAGCGTTGTCTTGAGTGTCTGGGCATCCAGCACGCTGAAGATGCATTCGTGTAGGGCGAATGTGCTCATTGCGAGTCCATGCCCCTGTCAGTCCTGCAATCATGCCTCTCCTTCCGGGGGTCTGCAGGCAAGCCATCAGCTGCTCCCCACGTTGATTGCTGTGCCCCAGGCAGAGAATCTGCGGCTGGCACTGATTTAAGGATCACGGTGAGAGCTTCTCCATCAGGCAACCCCTCGCGGACCTCTCACCCATCCCACAATGACTGTCTCGTACGGCTCCCCGATGCATACATCACAATGCATTGAGTGGCCGGTCACTCGGGAAGCACAATTTTATTGTGAGGTTCCTGAGGGGCACTAGGACGTTAAAACCCCCTAGGTCGCCCCTGGTACCCTCCTGGGATCTCTCTGTTGTCCTGGCTAGCCTTCAGAGGGGTTCCTTTGAGCTGCTTGAGTCAGTTGAGCTTAAATTCCTGTCTGTTAAGACAGCGCTCCTGACCGCGCTCACTTGCATCAAGAGGGTCGAGGACCTCCAAGCATTTTTGGTAAGCGAAGAGTGCCTTGTGTCTCACGTTGTCTTGAGACCCCGGCCTGGATACGTGCCCAAGGTTCCCACCTCACCTTCCCGTGATCAGGTGGTGAACCTGCAAGAACTGCCCTCAGAGAAGGCAGATCCAGCCTTGGCGTTGCTGTGTCCCGTGAGAGCCCTGCGCTTATACATGGACTGCACCTGGAGCTTCAGAAGCTCTGAGCAGCTCTTTGTCTGTTACGGAGGTCAGCAGGAAGGGAGGGCTGTTTTCAAGCAGAGGTTGGCCCACTGGATAGTGGAAGCCATCGCTTTTGCATGAGGGCACACTCCACCAGGAGTGTTGCCTCCTCCCTTGCGTTGACGCATGGCGCCTCTCTGGCAGACATTTGTAGAGCTGCGAGCTGGGCGACACCGAATACTTTTGCAAGTTACTACAGTCTTCATGTTGAGACAGTGTCTTCCGTGTCTGTTGCAGAATAGATAGGTAGCACTGGCCGGCGTCTTGCTTGCTGCACCATTCCCCCTCACAGGGGGATGCAAGCTCCTTTTCTCCCAGTCGAGTTCCCTGTCCATGAACCCTAGTCGAGCTTCCTCCAGCAACCTCGGCAGTCAGACTTGGCAGAGCTGTCTGACATTTGGCCCAGTACCAGTGTTAGCTTTGTCCGACTCCGGTCAGCCCGTGTACTGGGCTAGGCATCCACATGGCTGATTCCCTGAGGGCGATCACCTGTGTGTATTCTTCAAAGGTAAGGTTTCCCTGCAGGTGAACTCGTGTCTTCCCTTGGCAGACTACTCTGTCTGTCTCTGCTGTCAGTTGCTCGCCCCCCTTCCATGGGTGGGGCCTACCCAGTTTGTATGTTGCACCGCCCCAGGCCTGGGTCAGTCCATGTCAATGTTTCCACATGTCACCTCCCTTTGGGTAGGATGTGGCCTCCATAAGGCTCTTCTCCTGAAGGACCACTTCCCCTTTGTTCTTCCAAACTGTAACAACAAATAGGAAGATTCGACGCAATCTTCATGAAGGTTGAAATCCCTTCTCTATGTCAGGAACAACGGCTTGGCTTCTCCAGTAGCGATGTACTCACCGTTGGTCCCTGCGAGTGCCAAGGTAAGCGAATTTGCGCTGGGGCGTTGGGAACGTTACGGCCTTGCATAGCATTTGTTGACACGCAGTTGTTTGCCAGTCTGTCATTACGGCATAACTCATAGTGACAGACAGGGAATGTCTCGGTTAGGAAGTAACAATCGTTCCCTGATGGAGGGAAAGGACAACCTCAAACCATCGCTGGGGCACAGGGACTAGTTCTTGGTTCCTCAGCAAAACCTGATGAGTGGTTGCACCTGTCGCCTATTTCTACACGTATGACGGGGAGTGGGTTAGAATGCAAATTCCACTAGCCAATTTTCATTGGTGTTGTCTCTTAATCAGAGCGAATCTAGCATAAGTATAACAAACAAGACATAAGTTTAGAACAGCTATTCTTAGTTTACCCTATATATTGCATATTTATTGAAAACATGAAATTAATTACTTGGGGAAAAAAAGAAAAATGAAATAACTTTTCTTGTCATGTTGTGCACAATTTATCTACAGTATGCATGTTATTTTAAAGGGATCGACACTTTTTTTTTTTTTATAATCGGTTACATGTTTAGTGATGACTTCTGCCTCCTTTAACAATTCTTATGTGACATAACCAAGGTCACATGGAGGAAAAATATCTACCAATAATATTACAGCATGCTTGAAATTTATAAACTAATAAATGTAGCTATATTGATTAACTTAGAAAACACATGTTAATACTAATAGTTTGTGGTTTAACTTTATTTCTGAAACTTTCCATTAAAACACTAGTGATTCACATCTTTTATAAATTTAAATGGATTATCCATTATCATTTTATGCTTAAAATGACAAATATCTGGATTTCCAGATAACAGATATCCAGATTTTTCTTGTTTTAAGTATGAACTTATTTAATCATTTAATTAGATCCTTTTATTTATTTTTTTATTTATTTAAAAAAAAAACACTTGTATATGTAAGTAAATATATTTGGCGAATATTTGAAGACTGCTTAGATATTTGTACTGTAAAACATTCATTTTGCAGTAAAGAAGATATCTAAAAAATAAAGTGCAAATCCGTTTATCATAAACAAATACAGTGTGAACCAATAAACTGCATAAAAATAAAAAAAGGTTTTGCAATTAATATTCTTAACTAAGATTACTATTATGGTTTCCATTGCTAACTAATCATGAACATCTTGCCTTTTTGCAGTGGTTGAGCATTGCAACCAATCACAAAAAGTCTTTAGGCCAATAATTTACAAAAAAACGTCCTAACAAGTGAGTTTTAAGCAGTCTGAACCACAACAGATGCTTGTTTTATGCATCACTTATGTTTGCGGTAGAGAAGAAACATCACCAGACACTAAAAACAAGAAGAAGAAAAAAGCATTGGCAGTAATTTTGAGTTCTTTGTTAGATATGCCACTCACATGCAATGTAGACGGGGGTAACACTCAATATAACACTGCGCATGAATGATGTGACAAACTACAACACTCCCGTTATAATCAACAAAGCATAGAGATCGTAAATAAGATTTATTGTGCAGTGAGTTTTGTTGAATATAATGGCAATGCAGAACTCTGCTTGGACAGACAGTGAGCTCCTGCTGAGAAGCACAAACATCGGTGTGAACTTCAGTGACTGACAGCTTCAGTTATTATAATAGGAACATTTTAGTATTGTGCCATTGCTCACTTTCTGTGTATAATTTATTCAAGATCTGAATAACAGTTTTTCAAGCTGCAAAGCGCAACTGCTGTCTTTTTCACCCAAGTCGCTTCCACAAGAGAGAGGTTTTAAATCGCTGCACGAGTCTGAAGCCTTTTTTCACTCACTTTTGGCTGACATGACAGTAATCCGCTGTCAATAACTGCTGATAAATAGGGGAATCAAAACTCTTAGGCCTATATTTTTTTTACTGAATAATCTTTTATTCAAATAATGTGTCATATTACGGAAGCTCATATAAAAAAGAGAATGTATTACTTGACCCGACTAATAAAGCATGTTATAAATCCCATGTACAAGTGTCCATCACATGCCTTTGTATATCGTGTTTCTCTCCTCGTACTCCAAACCTACTCAAATCACTGTGTTATTCTCCACCTGACCCCATCGCCCGCTTTCAGCTGGACACAGTAAAGATGTGTGGGAGGCATTTGAAGCATTTCACTGCTCAAGTGTAAAGAGGGGCAAAAGGGCAATCTCTCAAAGGTGAGATGAACTGAAGCCAGAGAAAGCTCCCCACTTTACCAGCTCACCTCTGGACCTCCATCTGGAGTCCCCTCTCTCTCTCTCTCTCGCAGCTGATCGGGATAATCTGGTGTTTAACCGAGACTTAGATTTCATTGTGCTCGACACACAAAGCTATTGTATTTAATGTGACCTATTCACACACCATAACTGTATTGATAAAATATGTGTATTTGCTCATAAATAAAACTGACAACCAACCAGAAACCAAACAATCTTTGGCCTTTGACACAATGACGCAAAAAACTGAAGGTCAGAAGTTGCAGAGAAACATGTTTATAAGTAAAAAATAAGTCTATTATTTATTAACTAAACCAAATCCAAACAATAAATTCAATGCTTTTTAATGTGGTGTGCTAGATCGCTGTACTGTTTTAACCTCAATTTAAATGGCTACAAGTTATTTTACTAGTTACACTGTAGCAAATAAAATTGTGACTAAACATGAGAAGGTAGAATTTACTAAAACATACATGTAATTATCTACATATTATACAGTGGCTCTGTCCTAAATTGACCCCTTTACCCTTTTCACAGTGCAATACATAAACAGAGCGGTGTCCAAAACCATTCATTATCAAGTGCACTCACTCAATCCCATGCTGCACCTCAATAACTAGTGTACACACTCAACACACTAAAATGCATTGTATTTTATTTTAACATGGTAATGTCTTATTTATTAGCATTTTAGATAATTTCCGCTAATTAATGTATTAGAGGCTAGTATAGCAAAACCATGTTAATGTGTGGTTACTTAAGTTCAACTATTATGGTTTTTATTTGTAGTAAAGTTTTGATAATTTTGATAATTAAAACATATGTATCTGAGTGCAAAAATGAACGTGAATAATCCTACCTGATACTAATATTACTATAGTACACATTGTGAGCTTAACTTAACTTAACAGTTTAAGTGATCTGGCTCTTTATTTGTATTTATTTATTTATTATATCTTAATATATTAAACCTGCGTGTGGTAAGAGGATCTACGGCATATCACGTTAGCTGAAACACACAAGGAAACGCATTGTGAAAAATAATATCACAGACATCGCATTCGGTCTCTAGAATTATCAAAGAGGTTGTGAGAGAAAAACACAGACATGGCAGATTCGGATGGGATTAAAATCACCAAGTACATCTGTGAAATAAAACATTCTCTAACGACCCCCTGTAAAACTAGTCCCGTCCGAATAGGGCTTTACTTTTAGTCATTATTTAGGCAGCACACATATTCTGAATGCCTATTGGCAGAATTCAAATGAGCCATTTTAAACTAGATTAATCTAGATTTAAAAAGTGTATCTATGCCCACCCCTATTATATATATACTTCTGCTCTGTTTAGATATGTGTGCATGCATTTATTGTGTGTTTCAAGCAGAATTTTTTAATTGTTATTTTAATACTAAGAGGAGGTTTGTTAAGGTTCCCCTATTATGGGTTATGAAAGATTAATATTTTGGTTTTGGGAGTCACAGGTTGACATGCATGCAAGGTCAAAACACACTTGCATTTTCTAATATGCATTTATTTTTACCTTGTTCAACGACTCCCAAACGATTTGTTCAACAATTTATTTTTTCAAACTCCTCCAGAGACTGGTCAATTTCATTTTAAGCAGTGTTTGTGAGCTTGTAAGGCTCCCAAGTGCAATCTAGTGGCAAAGAATAAATAAGCATTTTCATTCGGACTTAAGCGAAAAGACCAACAAGCAGGCAGGCAATATGCTAATGTTTAACTTTGCAATCAACATGAAACATCTTGGGACTCATTTAAAAAAAAAAAAAAAAACTATTTTCAATGATTCCGAATCAGCAACTGTATCTTTTAAGAGACAACTTTATGCACAGTGCACTTTCAGATTTAAAACTGTGCAGGATGTTTTCATTCACTAAGAGCTCATTTTCAAAAGTCCATATAGAGGCATTTTAATGGTGACCTACTGTATCAAGAGACTGCAGATTTAAAAATTAGCCCTTGGCTAAATCTGGCATAATGCATTAAATGGAAACATTTATGTCTATTACCGTACAGTATATGGTGCCTTACAATTAAATATAATAATAAATAAAAACCATTCCCTTTTCATTCAGTGCATAAAACATTTAAGAATGAGGCTTATGAGTTTCATGGATTAGCTTTGGTTATTTAACAAAAAATAAGGAAATAATGAAGGACTTTTCATTTGCGGTTTAAGTATTTACAGTGCTATAGTAACTTTTTTTTTTTTTTTTTTTTTAAATAAAATTGGATTCAAATTAAGAACATACTTGGCGAATATGAGTTCTTTTTTGAAGACAACCTCTGAAAAGTAAAACTTGTAAGCGCTACCAATTATACAATGTTGGTTGTGAGATACTTTACATGTTTCACTTAATTGGTTATTTTCATCAACATCAAGCCAGAATGCTGATGTGTAATTAGTTCTCTATAAAAAGGGTCGTTGCTACAGTGCATCAATTAACCTTCCCTATCATCTCACAGAATAGATAACATTTCTCACATTCACTCCAACTGAATAGGCCACAGCGCACAATTAATCTGTGCTCGCTGCATTCGTTAGCACCGAAATCCGCCATTGTGCACATCTGCCAGACACGTTTGATGTCATATCAAGTCTGTCAGAGATTCTGCGGATCATCCGTGCGGTCGCCAGCTGCCCTGCGGCGTGTGTCCTTCTGTGAAGTCCGACCAGAAGGAAGAGAAGCGAGCGGTGGCTTTACATGGAGAATCCATACAGCACAGAGCTCAAGCTGCTAGGACGAGATAGAGAGACTGAGAGAGAGATAGAGCGAGCGAGCAAGCGATCTGATGCTGTGGAGAGAGACCAGCTTTTGCACTGCATGTCCAATTGCAGCTGAGTGCTGTCAACTCCACTATTCAGAGCGAGCGGCAGCCATTCTCTCCCAAACACACATTACTGTCTCAACTCACATCAAAGAACAGAGCCCGATGGGAGGAAAATGTGTGACGACAGATGACAACTTTACAATACACTCTGCCATTAGCATGGCCTCCTCAGGCCAACCGTTATGCAATTGAGCATTTGCATTGAAAAGCGCAGTGTTTGTAAGGCTGTCATAAACTACGCACTGGAAGAAATGTTCTTTTTCACCCTGCTCCCTGGAAAATAAATAGAGCAGGTTTTGTGTACATACATTACACAGTACAAAAGACCTGCAGAGCTTTGCTTCCATGCAAAATCGAAACCATCGCATCTAGTGACAAGCTAAAACAAACAGGACAAAAAGACTCAATATGGAGTCAACAATTTTAGAGATATTTTTTTCTGTTACTATCATTACTCTGTTTCTATCATAATTTATATATAGTAGTTGGTGTGTAATTGCATACACACACACATATATATATATATTTATAAATACACATTTTCTGTTTTTCTGTTTCATGTTTTAAAGCAACAGATCACCCAAATTCTAACCTTTATACAAGTTATACAAGTATACAAGAGATTTTTTCTTCTTCTTTTCTATAATTTTTATTGTTTATATATTGGGTATTTATATACACTATAATAGTGACATAATTCTTTAAATAGATTTTAAAAAAAAAAAGCTTTCCATTGATGTATAGTTTGTTAGGATCTGACAATATTTTTGGCCAAGATACAACTATTTTAAAATCTGGAGTTTGAGGGTGCAAAAAAATAAAATAAAATAAAAAAAACATCCAGAGAAAAAACACCTTTAAAGTTCTTAGCAATGCATATTACTAATCAAAAATGAGGTTTTAATATATTTATGGCTGGAAATTTACAAAATATCTTCAGGGAACAAGATCTTTACTTCACATCCTTATGATTTTTGGGAAAAAAGTCCTAATGACTATATAATTTTGACCAAATTCTACTATATTTCTACAAATATAACCCCAGCGACTTAAGACCTTTTGTTCCAGAGTCACAAATGTAGATGTTGGTTAGTTGTCAAATATCATACAGTTTCATTTCATTAAAAAAAGCATGCAAAGACTATTTGGAATGACATGTGGCTTTCAAATGACTTGAGCATGAGTACAAATTATTCCTTTAAAAATAAAAGTCATTTTTACTTTTCAAATTAGCTTCAGGCAGTGCTAAAAGGTTAATCTTCAAAATAATGATCCACATGTTCTTCACTCTCCATCTTCATCACAGCACTGAGGCAAAAATGAAAAAAAAAATGGAAAAAAGAAAAATAACTGCACACTCAGTATGCTAAAAGCGCTCTCTTTCCCACATCCTTGACCTACTTCATATTTTTCTTTTTCCTTGCTGCTTCACTTAGTGAGCTGGGTCAGATGATGTTCAATTAAAAAAAAGTGCGGGCCGGGGCAATTCTGAAGCAATAAATCTGCAAAACAAAGTCAATCCAAGGTGAAGACCAGAACAGCAAATTATACATCACTTCTGGACTTATGGCAAATCTAGAAATCTACCATAAATCTGTCTGTTGCCCTAAGTCAATAAGCAGCCTTGCTCACTCAATGCCAGAAGGGCTTAATCATTTCTAAAAATATTTGTCATAAAGCATTAATTTCTCTCTGGATTTTCTCCGTAAGTCTCTCATTAGTAAGAGGGATTCCTCACAGTCACGACAACAGAGGCAGGCGGCCGTGTGCTTTACAGTCATATGAATAGTTGACTACCTGTCTGAATTCATAATGAAGAGGCTTTGAATTGATCAAAGTCAGGCTTTCAAGCGGTATTAAAGGTAAGACAGGCCAGTAATACAGACCAAAGCTTTCGCTCAAAGCGCCACATGACAGAGCAAAATGTGTACTTGAATTAAAAGCCAAATAATCTCAGTGGGAAAACTGGGATTTTTTGTGTGTATTTATTTCTTGTTAAAATTCCAGTTTAATAAGTCAACTAATTGTATAATTATTTCTTTAAAAAAAAATTAAGATACTTAAGACTTTATAACTGATGGTCTGGAGTCATGTATTCTCAACCTCAGATATCACACCAATGGAATGTCGGCTTAACATCTAATGCAAATGGCACACTTATCTGGAAACACGAGTCATCGTCGGATTGGTTGAATTATACAGGATTTCTGGGATACGTGAGTTTCGCGTTCTTTAACAAAGATGCCGTGATGCCAAATTTCCTCAAGAAAGATGAAAGCCATCGTGTTCAAACTGTGACGATGAGCGCTTATAAGGATCAACTGAATGGTGGATTTTCAAATGTATGTGAAATATTAAAGTGCCCCTATTATGCCTTTTCAAATATAAGCTTTCATGCAGTGTGTCTGGTAGCTGTATGTGAACATAAACTATCTGCAAAGTTGTGACGCCGACAGTGCACGATAAATGAAGTTTTTGTCTATCCAAAAAAAAAGAAGCTCACATTCACCTAAACAAGTCGTCAGCAATTAGAATCTTTTTCTGTTACGGTCACAAAGTAACATATTTGCATAATGTCCGCCCACGTTCTACGTTGTGAACAACATGCCTGCCCCCGAACAGTACAATTTCCACGTTTCATTTTCCAACACACGTTGTAGCGGTAGACCAATCATAAAGGACTGCGCCATCTGACCAATCACAGCAGTGAGGGCTCACGGAAAGGAGGAGTTTAGAAAGACTGATTCTTCGAACTGCTTCACACGAGTCGTTTACAAAAAATCTAGAAATGGGGTCAAATTATTTCTATTTTTGAAGAAAACTAAAGTGTTTTTTGACCTTGCATACATGTAAACGTTTTTAAGAGACTCATAAAACAATATTAGCAACCTTTAAAATGGCATAATAGGGGCACTTAAAAGGTTTTTTTACGCATAAAATCTTTAAAGGTCTCACATTGCCAAATCTGACAGTCCACAGTAAACTGCACACAGCCTGCATAAAGTAGCTGTGATTTTTCGCAAGCTGTTGTGACTCCGATCTACTCAGTCATTGCCTTCAGTCATCACCCAAGCACCGTCCTTTCACCAACCTTCCAGATGGGGCAAACGGAGAATCCACAAAATGAGCTAGAGTCCAAGTGAGTTGCAAACACAGTCCAAACAGCAAGGCAAAGGATCCTTGAGGAGCAAGTAAAATAATGCTAAATTCCTCCAATGTTCTAATGAAAAAGCAAACTCTCCAACTTGAATGGCCCTGAGGGTAAATACATTTTTAGCAAATTTTCATTTTTGGGTGAAACCATTCCTTTGAAGAACCTTTCTGGGTTCTGTGAATAAAGAACATTTTCTGCTTTTTAAGTTGTTGTTTTTTCCCACTGCATGACTAACCTAAGTTCACTGTAAAGTCCATGCTGACAAACAGAAAACGTTACCAAGATGATGACACATCAGTGTGTTTCATCTGTGCTTTTAAGGAGATCGAATGGGAGAAATAAAGTCAGGCAAGGACAAAAGTACATTCTGACCTCATCTGAAATCAAAAAGAGATGTGCAGAGTGAGTCCATGTGCACTCTCAGACAGTCGTGAGTGATAGCTAGGCCATTCAGTGACAAGCTGTTTAATCAATGCCTTTTAAACCGATGCCACCTCATCACTTACAAAGCAGGAGTCCACATGAGTCAAGTGCATCGTGAAGACTCAAGGACTCGGATTGTCTTAAGCAGCGACTGCACTTGACCACATCCTCCACAGCCAAGAAAACCTAGAATTAACATGTGGCATGATAAAACTGTCACACAAAGTGGTGAGAAGTCAAGGCAGTCAAGGTGATTTGAGATTCTCTCACACCAGCTGTGACCTTGAGGGCAAGTCACCTTGTGAGAAGGTGAAGAACATATTGGCCAGTTTCTTATAGCAGTGTGCTGGGACTGAGGCCTCAATAACTGCCTGCCTTAGGGAAGAGAGGTGGCAATTAACATACTTGTCAGTTATCTTATTCATGCAAGGAACCCAATTATACACATACTCCAAAGTAGGGCATAGATTCAAACTGGAGTTTTCCTGTAAACAGTCCTAAATAGCTTGATAACATCATATAGCACTAGCGAATAGATGTATTGTGGTATTGTGCTAGTGGAGACCTTTAACCTTAGACAAAAAGACTCAATTCAATTCAAGTATACTAAAAATGCTACTACAAGTATTAAATTAGCAAACTATCAGTATGCCTTTATGTTGAAGTACAAGCTGAAAACACTGTTGCAAACTAGATGTACTCAAAGTTTACAACTGTTAAACTTACAGTATACATTTATATACTAGAAAGTGGGACAATTTAGTTCCAAGGAGTATTCAAATAATACACCTACAAGTACACTGATATTTGTAAACTTATTACATAAAGTATACTTAAAAATATATTTGAACTTTATTTGAAGGAAGAGTAGTCGGAAGTCAGTTATTTACGTAATAATTAAAAAACTTGAATTTTTTTGTTACAAAATCCCATCGATCTGCTTCAGAAGACGTGATAACCCCCCGATGGCATATAGTTTTAAGCTGCAGTATTTGCGGATGCAGTATATCCAATTTACGAAGCTTCAAAATAATGAATGAATGAATGTCCACTATCCACCCGCATTAGCAAGCGTGGAAGAACCAGGATACAAAACAAACTCCGACTGTGTTCGTCTGAAAGGAAAAAAGTCATATTCATCTAGGATGGCTTGGGGGAGAGTAGTTTATGGTGTAATTGACATTATTGGGTACACTATTAGTTTATGTATACTTAATAAAATATACTATATATTATAAATATAATATATATTATTAATGAAGTATACTTCTTTTTGGTAAGGTATATGAACAAATCACACGCACAAAAGAAGATATTTTGAAAAGTGTTGACAACCAACAAGTTCCAGTTCCAACTGACCTCCAACTATATGGGAATTTGAACTGCTACTGCTTAAGTTCCTCAGAAGAATATAAGTCATACAGGTTTGAAACAACATAAGGGTGAAAATAAATAATGGCAGAATTTTTATTCTTTGTTGGAAAATGCCTTATATATTCAAATGTGGTATTAACTGCAAAGCACCATGCTAAAATCATTCAGAGCACCACATGAGTTGCAAAGGAACATAAAAATACTCTGAACCATCTAGTAACACGCAAAAATCACTCAAAACACAATACAGTAGCCGCTGCATAGCCACATCTTGCACTCAAAAAAACAACGGCATATCAGTGTACTAAATCCATAAACACCATTAAAACACCTATATTAACTGCATAGCAACAACTGAACACCCTAGCAACTGTCAAAAAGGTAAAAAAAAAAATAAAAAGAATCAATAAGAATATATAAATCATACAAAATTTCATTTACAATACTTACAACAACTACCTTAGAACTGGCCTAGCAATGCCAAGGAAAGTTCAATTTTTTCATTCACATTTACGTCAGAAAATGTAACAACCTATTCTCTAAGCATTTGTTAAAGCCCTTTTGTACAGTTGCTACGATATGCGATGGAAGAAAAACCATCAATACAAAGTAATTGTCAGCAGCAAGTACAATAACGTACATTAACACAATGTACTTTATCCTCCCACAGATACTTCTCTTAAATGCACATTAAACAGCCTTAAGCACAAGTACAGTCTTACGTTTGTTGTGTACATGACAGGGTGTGCATTCTGCGAATCTCTGCAGTCTGAGTCATGTGTGGGGTGGCTCACCCCCTGATTTATTCTAGCCCAAGGCTTTCTCGCTCATTACAAATTGGCCAATTTGCTGCTGCTCCCTGTTCAGTTTCAAACACCTCTTACAGCCAGTGAATGTACCTAAACCTTCCTATCACAACCAGACCTGAAATGGATGAGAGACGCACGGCTTATTGGACTGTCTTTGACCTTCGTCAGTTGTCTTAAATAAAGAAAATCGGGGCGAGGCAATATCCGCCCATGCAATCCACTTCACCGGCACTCAGGATGAACAACAGTGATGGGCAGTATATATAAAGCACCCCTTTTATGAGCTTTGAGGATGAAATTCCAATTTCTAAAGGGCTGAAGGGGAGGAAATGCAGTAAGGAAAACTATAGAGACCGCACTGAGCAGTCAAAACCAAGGTAAATGTCATCATTAATCCCACAGGGGGACATTCATACATTGCGGTGCTGATGGATATGGATCTCAGCCTGTTCCTGCACAGCCCCCCCTCCCCGCCCAAGTCAGCTGACAGCAGTGTGACGGTAGGGGATATGTTTTGCGGTGACAGCCCCAAAAGCAGAAAAGATGGTCTGGAGGAAGTAACACAGAGTTTTTGACCCCCTCTGCCCTCCCCAGGGCAGCAATGATAGATAAACAGCATTAGAAGAAGAGAAGCTAAAACAGACGGAGAGAGAAAGAGATACTAGGGCTGCTCTGGATAACATATTAATCAGAAAGTCGCTCTCTCTCTCCTTCTCGGCCTGTCTAACTAACTGTTTTCTCCTTCTGCTCCCACTCAAGTTATTACAAATGGTTTGCTGGCATTAAGGGACTTAATGCAATTGACATAAATGCATGCCAATGTGATTCTGTAGAAATTCAGAGACATCTTCACTTCATATTCAGCATTATATTAATTTGAATACTGAGCATTTCAAAAGCAAGGTGGCAGGTAGCTGATATTATGTTATAGCTGATGTATATTATGTTGACATTTGCATAGTGGAGATTACGCTTTAGAAGTATTACATTTTAATCTGATTTTTACATTTGCTTTTCATGGGGGAAAAAACTACAAAAAACACAAGAGTCTTGGAATAGCTTGTTAAACTCTATCTGCAGTTAATTACCATTTACTTCTGGTGCATATCCATAATCATGAGACTTTTTTCTTCAACCCTTCTTTCGAAAACCTTCGCAATCACTGTCCGTAAAGTTAACACTCCAGCCCTGAATTACACATCACTACCCTCAAAGTCAATACTCTGTAACCATGAAGAATGAAACCATCTAGGTGCCATTTAATTACAGGCTGCTAAAGGCTGAGAGATGTAGAGAAAATGGCCGGTAATCGCTCCTAATGTAATGACCACCTTAGACACACAGGTCTAAAAAAGAATCAACTTTTATTGAAATTTATGTGAGTCTTTAACGGGTTTCGCAGGGCAGGCGTATTCGGCATGACACGTGAGAAATAGGAACTCTTGCATTTGCTGCTGGCCTTGTTGCTCAAACAGCAAACAGGTCAATAAGCCATCATTACTTCTCTTCACAGCCGGGTGGCTGCAAATCGACTGCCCGCAGGTCCATTTGAGGGATTAAGGAGAGGGGTAATGCCATTTTGGAAGATGAGACTGCACAGCTCATCTTTTTCTCTGTGTTAAAACAGCACACGTGAGCGGCGGGCGCTGAATGGGGCCACGTTCTCTCCGTTCTCACGTTCTCTCTCTCGCTTTCTCCATAGGTGACAGCCCATAATCCTGTTGCCAGGGGCAGCAATGGAACGCTGCAGGCGAGGGATATTCATTTGGATCAGCATCCCCTAAAAATAATCTTTTTCTGCATGCGGCCACAGAGAAAAGAGATACTCATGGAGATTATGCGAGTGATACCCATGATCCTCGGTGACTCAGGATAATAATATAATGTTTGCCCTCAGGGGCTCAGTGCTGCTTCTGTGATCATTCACCCTCAAAGATCCACAATATTCATTATTTATCTATCTTGGGGATTTTTTATTTTTTTACCTTTCCCCATCCAAGCCAGTATTTTGGTTGTGTTGTAAAATATGGAAGATGGGTGACATAACAGGATACTACTGTAATAAAAGAGTACCTCTACACTCATAGATCATCATAGATCATGTTCTTCTGTTTGAACGCATGTTGTCTGTCTGATTCTGGTGCCATTTACTCACCCTTATGTTGGTTCAAACCTGGCTTTTTCTTTCTCTATTTATGTACATATGTGTGTAAATACAGTATATATGTATATATATGTGTGTGTGTGTATGTATGTATCTATTTGTGTTTGTGTGTGTGTGTGGCTGTGGTAATGATTTGTGTGTAAATTCGTGGTAGGCACTTTCTTGCAAGATAGACATGGAGGATTACTTTAATCTGATTTCTGAATCTGCTAATAAGAAAGCTGTGAAAACTGTGGGTATTTGCACTTAAACTTTTTGTGTAGGCTATCCTTTAAAAAAAAAAAATTATTGCATTTTTCCTCTTCCTTTTCTTTCTTTAAAGAGTATTTTGTTTTTTTGTTATTGTCTGTTCAAATGTCAGTTTTGTGGACATTTTTTTTGTGCTCTCTGTATGTTTTTGAGTTTAGCAATAAAAAAAAAAAATTCTTGCAAGATACTTTTCTTTTCCCACGTGAGTCAGTCCGCGTCCGTCGTGCTCTTTAACCAATCAGATGTGACCTCGCCATTTCAACCAATCATAACCCAACAGGAGCGCAGCCTAAATCCTGTTTAAATGATCAGGTTTAAGCTTACAGACCTGTTGCTTTCATTTCGGTTTGTTTGAATCAATTGGGATCTTAAGGTCTGTAAACCCCTCCCTTCCATGAGCCAAATCTGCTCTGATTGGTCAGTTGGCCAAGTTTTGACAAGTCGACAGAAATTGATTTTTCACAAGGCTTTGAGCTCCTTGAATAAATGAGCTTTGAACATTTTTTTTGTTTTTGCTTTTTTTTTTTTTAATCCGTGCAGGTGTTTTTATGTCACTGTATTTCTGAAGGAAACATCTCATTATGTATGTAACCCTCGTTCCCTGATGGAGGACAGACTGGGGTCTTGCCTAGAGCCCTGATTCGCTCTGCTTAAGAAAAAACCTGCCTCAGAGGTTGCGCCAGGGAGGGGCTGTCACAAGGGGCATGAGTTTCGAAAACCAAGTCCAGGTGGGCCAGTAAGGCGCAACCAGCAAGACCTGTTTCTCATTCTCCCTGCACATGCACAGGGTCCGTGCGAGCATGCTTACTGGGGGAAACACGTACTTGTGTAGCGAGAGGAGGCTCGGTCAGGAAAAAATACAGCCGGCAGTGGGAGGACTCGTGAGAGACAAACAGATCTACCTGAGCCTCTCCGAATAGACTTCAAATCAGCTGGACCATCTCGGGGTAGAGTCACCATTCTCCGGGGATTGTGGGCTGTCGAGAAAGTGCATCGGCTGCACGATTGAGCTATTGAAGATTGAATATGTACAGCGCGAAGTGATCTGAACTGTGACTGTCTTCAGAGGAGATGGCGGGCGAGCTGTGACATGTGGCATGATCGTAGACCCCCCTGTTGGTTGATGTAGCCCGGCATGGAGGCATTTGCTGTTACCACAAGATGCCTCGACACTTGTTCTAAGGGCACCCCTTTGAGGATTCCTGACGCCCACTTCCCTCAGCAGGGCACGGGCACCCTCCGTGACCTTCGTAAAGACCCGAGGAGACAGGGAGAGCCAAAAGGGGAGGACTTTGTACTGCCACGCTCGACCCTCAAACGCAAACCACAGAAACGATCACTGCAAACCAATCCTGAGGCTGAACACACTTGATAATGCATTTCTGCATGAGCATTTTTAATGGACGCTTGTGCAGGCCCCGATTCAAAATGCACAAGACCAGGATCGGTCGAAGGCTACCCCCCCCCTGTAAAACCCTGCTTCCATCTCGGCCGGAGGGACCGGCTCTACTGCATCCTTTGCCAGAAGGACAGCAATCCCATCATGCAAGACAGGAGCGTTCCAGACTACCACCGAAGTCTTGAGAAAGCCACTAAACCTGGGAGGTTGCCGGGCGAACTGGATTGTGTAGCCGAGCCGAATCGTCCAAATAAGCCAAAGCAACGGGCTGGGTAGAGACAGGAGAGCACCCTTGGCGATGAGCAGGCCAAAGCGTAACCCACGGCGGAGTAGTGGCAGATGGAGGATCACGCCGGAGGAGGATAGGTTGAATCGCCTCTGTCTGCTGCTTGACTGCCGAGAACTACTTCGTTAAATCCACGACAGTGTCGCCGAACAGGCCAACCTGGGAGGTGGGGGCATCCAAAAACCTGACCTTGTCTAAGTCCCTCTTCTCAGCCAGGTTGAGCCATAGATGGCGCTTTTGGGCCACTAAAGCAGACATCGCCTTCCCTAGGGACCAGGCCGTGATTTTCATCACGCGGAAGGCAAAGTCAGTCGCCGTGCCCAGCTCCTGCATCAACCCAAGGTCAGAGCCACCCTTGTGCAGATCTTTTAGCGCCTTGGCCTGATGTATCTGCAGGATAGCCATGGCGTGCAGGGCAGAGGCAGCCTGGCCCGCAGCACTGTAGGCCTTAGCAGCGAGAGCTGCCGTGGTCCTACAGGCTTTGGACAGGAGCCTGGGACGATTCCGCCAGATGGCGGTGTTTTATGGGTGTAAGTGAAAGTGTACTGCAACTGCTCTCTCCACCTGGGTAATGTCCTCATAGCCCCTGGTCGCCCCGCCATAGAGAGTGGTGAGGACAGAGGAGGGTGATGAGTGGCTTCTGGCTGTGAAAGGAGCCATCCACGACTTTGTCAACTCCTCATGCACTTCCAGAAAGAAAGTAACCGGAGTGGAACTTGATCTGCTATCATGTTCAGCACCCTGGAACCAATCCTCCAGCCCGAAGGGCGCAGCTCCACCTCATCTTCCTCCTATATCCTCCTAAATACACTCGCTTTCACAGCGCAGAACACACTGTTTTCTCGACTGACTAGCGGAAGTGTTTGTGGGCAGATCAGACTTCATTCGTACTTTGTGGGCAGGCGGGAATTATGAAAATATGTTATGACAAATGAAGAAGATTCAAAAATGTTACAACTACTTTTCTGAGTCGATCCTTACTTTTGACTCTTTTCTTTTGAGACTATATCTTTCTTTATCCTGCATTTCTTTTATTAACAACTTTACAGACTGCACATTGAAGGACAGCTACATTACAAACTGTAGCTTTTTTCGAAAAAAATATATGACAGAGCAGTTTCAGTTGTTTTCTCTGACATCTGAAAAAAAGCTGCGTGCTTCCGCCGGCGGGAGAGCCGACCTCAGACCGTTAAATCCTATAAACAAATTGCATTACACCAAATACACACAAATTTTCTTTTTAGCAACATCATATGACCCATTTAAATGTAAAGTAGCAAGCCTATGTCCACATATACAACATGAACCTATCAGCTTGTTCCATGTTTAATGCTGTGAATTTTACATTAAGGTGACAATTTTCATCTATAATTTCATGTCAGAACTTGGGATGTATACTACACATATTAAAATTTGGTGCATAAATGGGTGGTGCAAATTTGCAACACTCTTGCAAATCAGTGTTTATTTTTTATTATTATTATTCTCTTTACATTTTGTACTTTTTTAGGAATATTTTTTTCATTGTTACTTTCATTTTCATTGTTTTCTTGTTGTTGTTTCTATCTTTTTATAGACTATATCTTTAGTTTCCTTGTTATTTGCACAAAGTAGGAGCGGTTCAGGATACATTTTACTGCGTGTTGTACCTGTATATCTATGCATGTGACAAATAAAGAATCTTGAATCTTGCTGCAGGTTTGAGTCTGGCCTACAACCTCCACACAAATTCCTGTCCCTCCACAAGTTTTCAAGGACATTTTAACAGATCTACTCAAAATCCATAGTCAGACCACACGGACACTAGACTATTCACACCTTCCTTTTTGTGGAAATCCTACTGCATGCATGCATGAGGCAGAAGTGCGAATAGAAGACCAAAAAAAAAGGATAAAACGTGCAAATATTTAATTCACGAGTGAATCCCAAAAGGGCCGGGAGGGAAAATAATGTCAGTCGCTACATCTGTAATCCCACAGCGAGTCCCTGGGGCGGAGGAGGCTCCTCTGATATACTGTTATGATTTTATTATCACTCTTAGGCCTGCATTAGGTGTTAGCAGGCTGCTGGGGATTAATGTGGCTCCCGTGATGAGGCCTCATCCCTGAGGTTTGATGGTTTTGTGACGGGGCATGATGGATGGATGCCGCCGACTGCTCCGTGACACGCCGTGCACTGCTGATGTATTGTAAAATGAGACAGACACACAAAAGGTGCACGCCGCCACCGGCAGCCCTCGGTCGGCCGGCCTCCTCACTACTCTATGGGTTATGTCGCTCCACCGATCCATCCATCCATCTTCAGTGACTGCAGTGGTATGAAATGCCATTTATGGGGTGAGATTTTCTACATAGTTCGGGTCTGCTACAGTGATGAAGGGTGGGAAATGGCAAATTTCCAGATGAAGTGCTGCAATGAAAGAAAAATAAAATGTCCTTGACTTGACTGACAAGTCTTTTAACTGTTCGAAGCGCTGTCCTGATGCCCCGTGGGCCATATGGGTGCAAGTCAAGATGTAACATTAAAACAAATGTTAAAAGCTAAGATAGGCTATTTTTTAAACCTGCTTGGAAGAATGGTTCACTCAAAACAAGTAAAAGCCCAGCCCTTCCGAAATACAGTGAGTTTGTAAGTCCAAACAGCTGATAAAAACATCACAATAATCTACATGGATTTAGTCCATGAATTGTGAAGTCAAATGTTTTGTGTAAGATCCATCATTAAGGCGTTTTAATTTTAAACTGTCACTTCTGGCCACACTTCTATCCCTCTCACATCAAAATCCACTGACACATATTTCTTTTGAACTGTTATGGATTTTTTTTCAATTCTAAACAATGCATAATCTGTGCATATTTCTCTCATAAATCAGATTAGGTGATTTATGGATTATGGTACACAGTATTTTAGCTGTAACCACGGTTTAAACTTAAGCAATGTAATGCTACATTTCTCCAAATCTATTCTGATGAAGAAAAAAAACACATCTACATTTTAGATGGTGTTACGTTAATATGAATGGCAGACATTAGTGCTCAGTACTAGGAAGTAACTGATTACATATAATATGGATAATGTAATCAGATTCCAAAAATTAAGTGCTTGTAATTCAAGTATATTACATTTTAGAATGCTCATAATCAGATTACAGTTACTTTTTTATGCATTAGGCGTTTCCAGCCTAAATAACAACATTGAGATACGATTAGCAGAATAACTGTGGAATGAGCGGAATAATGAGTTTTCATCATCACCTAGGGTATGGATTGAATTTTTAATAATTCCATGTCAGTTATCCCTTACATATGAACGTACACGTTATCTGAGTTCTAGACCTAGTTTTTACGAGTGAATAATACATTTGAAATCAAGCATTACTGCTATTTTCCGCATAATCTCAAAGGCTCAGAGTCGGTCGCAAGTTGTTCCTCGGGTTCCTGAGGAGAATCCACCACTACTATCAGTGCACATTTACAATCATTAAAAGGCATAATTTAACAGTGTGACGATGTTGCTTTTATTAGACTTTGGAAGCAGATGGCAGAGAGCGTTTCATCCTGTTGCGCTCCTCTCTTTCTCTCCCTCTCTCACACTGCTGTAGTTTTCAAAGTGAAGGAAGGATGGAAGGAGGATTAAAGAAAATACCAGGAGAGCAGTGTCATTGTAGCTATGCCTCTGGATCACATAATGTGGAATTACTGCCACAATATACAGCTTTCTCTCCCTCTCTGACTCTCTAAGGAATATTAGCATGATAACCAGACTTATGAAATAACCCAATCTGATGGAGGGAACTAGAAGAGAAAGTAGAGGCGAAGAAGCTTTCGGATCCCCACAGCTCAAATGCCAAGATGCTACTTAAGATGCTAAGTAGAAAACCAATTCTAAGCAAAAGCAATTATTTTCATCTTTAACCCAACCCATCCTTAGTCATATCTGAGGGACAATAAATGCTAACTTAATTATCTTACCTGATTAAGGAACGTCAAAATAAGCGAAAACAATTTTTTTCTTACTAAACTTTGTGCTCATTTTAACTTGGCAGGCACTGTAGGTTGGCATATCTAGACTAGCATGACATAAAGCTAAGTGGTAAAATTTGCCAAAGAATTGCAGTCAGTTATGGTAGAGAGTGTTATTTATGATAGCTGTTCAGCGTGAAATACATCAGTATATGTGCTCTCTCCTGCAAATACAGCACTTGAGAAACCTTCATATCATGTTTACTGACACTGGTGGCTATGGATGCGAGTGAACAAACCGGGATGTTTTCCTAAATCTGGCTCGAAAATTGGATGTTTTTGCCTCCTGTAACTGGATTTACTGTTGCAGGCACTACGAATAAACAGACAGTTTGATAGAATATCTATGTACACATATGGATATATACAGTTGTAGTAGCGCTTGGTGGCAGACACTGCTTGAATCATTTATGTTATTAACACCTTTCTCAAAGACCATTTTAAGAAATACCACCTTAACACAGGAGGCATGCAGTAGGCATGATCATATTTCTGGTTGGGAATGTGGTATTTCCCTACCAATTGTCCACCATACCTGAAAATCTGCAAATAATAGTTTGGATTTACAAACAGCTTGCGCAGGTGCAAGCTGGCCTTATTAAATATGCATTTTTTAGGGCATGCACATCTCATCAGCAAAGCCAGTTCTTTGACTAGCGGTAAATCTCCATCATATTTTTTCAAACGGAGCTGCAGTTAATACACAGAGCTGTTTATCACTGACAAGCACTGCTCAGCAAATTACTGAAATTTGCACCATTATTTAATGGCTACGCATATGTGGGGCGGAGCTATCAAAATAGGGGCGTGCTTGTTTTGGTGATAATCAAATATCAACATTAGCTTCCAAAAAAAAAAAAGCTTACTCTGCCTTCAAGGCCCAGAGATGTATCAAACACATTGTCAAAATAGTCTAAACTGAATGTTATTAAGGGAAAAGTATAGATGAGATGAATTGAATAAAGTCTATTGAATAAAGTCTATCACTATTTTTGTTTTCTTTGTGGACAAAACTATTGTCTTCATAAAGTTCAGATTGAACTACTGATGGAAGATGGACTTTTCTGACTATGTCTTTCTTTTCTGGGCCTTGACAGTGTTATTTATACTTTTGTATACTTGGCAATCCATTTATGCTGGTCATTATGGAAATGATCTGGCTGCATCTGTGTTCTTTAATGTGTGCCTTGTTAGTAAATCATCTGCATTTTGTTTTGTTTTTTAAGTTATTCCCGTGATGGCAAAGCTGAATTGTAAGCAGTCATTACTCCAGTCTTCAATGTCATATGATACTTCAGAAACATTTCAATATGCCAAACATCTTTAATTATGATAAAAGCAGCAGTTTTTCCCACAATTCTTTGATAAGCAATAAGTTTAAAAGAACAGCATTTATTAGAAACACTTTTTACTGTTTACTTTTGATCTGAGCAATGTGTTCCTGCTAAATAAAATTATTTCTTTCAAAAAGAAATGGAAAATAATAAATAAACAAGCAAATCACACAAACAAACTCAGAAGTATTACAGCCAATGATGCCTATGACACCAATTATAAATGACACAACATTTCACATTACTTTAGCAGAAAATATTTATGCTTCTTTTTTACCTCGGATTGAAAAGTTTTACTCATCAAATTCACACAAATTCCCTCTGAGGGTCACAGCCAGACAGCATGATGAACAGCTGTAAAATTCACAGGCTGTCGTGTTTGCCCTTGAACAAGCTCATGTTCATGACGGCTGATTAGGTTCAGATCACTTCCTTTCATATACACCTCACTCATCAAGTGTCTTTCAGAGCTGCATGCTGCCAATCACCAGCTGACACGTTCTTATCTCAAGCATAACAAACCTAAAATTGGCTTTAACACAAAGAACTCTCTCAGCAAGAAACCATGACTAAAGAGGTGAGAACATACACTGGAGAACATCAGTAACACATGAACTGACAAACATAGCGAAAAGAAAACTCTGCTCTATTTGTGGACATTGAGCAATCGGGTCAATGACGTACTGTAGAAGATAGAAAATCTGTTTTCTCCATGTTTCCCCTTAGGATGGTGTTCCCCACTGTGCTGATACACAGCGCATATTTCTTATACAAGTATGTTCTAATATCTATATATATCCAACTTATCCAACCTAGTATCAGCAACTTTTAAACCACTATGACATCTTTCACCATTAATGGACTTTGACAGCTGGATTGTTCACAATCCGATTATATATATATATATATATATATATATAAA
>JAUCMU010000002.1:10690608-10717511 GCA_032275025.1 Enteromius treurensis | reverse complement strand
GTATTTGTACATCTTGTGGTCGCGCTCCTCAGTAACGTGAGCAGCCCAACTAATCGATAACGGCATTCGTTGACAACAAATTTCATTATCGATAATTATCCATTTTATCGATTAGTTGTTGCAGCCCTAAACTGTACATTGATACTTTAAAATAATGTACAAAATTGTGTAGAGAAAGTTATTGTGATTGTAAATTTTTGCAAGTGGCAATGTTTTACAGAGTTGTTTACTAAGCATTCCTTTCAATTTGTCTAATAAAGATACAAATATATATATAAATGGGATTCAACTGCAACATTTTTGAAAATATAATTATTTGAAATAGATTTCATAAGATGTATTATAGAAGAATCTCGTGTGGGCCGACATGTGGGTGATAGCATGCGAGTTGAAATATTTTCAAATAAATTGTTCGCCTGATTGATGAAACATCCAGTCCATGATTATTTTCAGCTTTGTATAGAAGACAAGCGGTCACTTATAAAGCAATTGGGTAAGTGAGTTCGCAATCAGAGTGTATGGGCATACAATAATAAAGGCTCTTTGAGCATGCACGTGTATGGATCTCATAAATATTCATAGGGATGTTTATGGAACACAACAGAACAAATGTCTGCCTTACAACAAGACAACAGTGGGATGAATATTAACATGTTGGGCTGCAAACTGTCGCCTCAATTTTAACAGCCAGCCATCCGTTTGAACGGATTATGTACCTACAGCACAAAGACTGCTCAGTGAAAATATTGACGTGTACCATCCCACTCCATCAGATGATGTGTAGAACACAGCGATCTAGGAATATTTACTGGATTTGTCAAGCCAAAGGTTACAAACAATGCAGCTACACACACAGGTGCTTTGTTTGCACACAGGCCTATTGTTGGGAAATGAGAGACGTAAAGACTTTGATTTTATTCTGAGCTACTGCATCTTAGCCTCTGGCATCCCAGATGCCTAAAGCTCTTCTCTAAGTTTAGAAAGTTCTAGAAAAGTCCTGAAGACCTTTCACAGCCAACAGCAAATAAGCAGCAAATGAAAATACAAGTGCAAGCACAACCTCCATCAGAATGCTCAACCTGTGCCAACCTCCTGCTGGCTGTATTGACGAGACAATTGGAAAAGGAAAGTGCCGTCAACGAAACTGCAAGAATGGCATTTCAACTGGAGCAGAACAAGAAGATTTTTTTTTTTTTTTTTGCTACACCCTATGATTAAACCCTTTGGTGTTTTTTTTTGAATATCTGTGTAATACAGCTGTGACATTTACATCAATACAGTGTATCAGCTGATTCAAAAAGAATATTCTACAGTATGTTCAACTTTCCCTTTTCTTTAACATAGCAAGATCACACATTCACATTGGGTTGAGAGTTGAGACCAGTGTTCAGTGTCACAAATATTTTATAGGGTTATTGTAGTTAACTAAAATCATACAAAATAATGAAAATAAATTCTGAAATTAAATATTAACCTACACACACACACACTTTCAGCTAGTTTCCTAAAAATAACCTAAAAAAACAAAACTGAAATAACAATTAACAGATATATTTAAAAAATATAAAAACTAACAAAAATGACCAGAAAGTGGAACATATAAACACAGAAACATAGAAAATATGAATAAAAATTTCAAATTTAAAAATAGTAAATTCAAAATAGCAATAAAATATAAAAAGTTTTCTGTTTAAATAAATAGCAATTTTGTTTTTCTTAATCAAGCAACAAAATTATTTCAACCACATTTTGACATTTTATTCTCCAAAAACTTACTTAAAACCTTGTGCTTCTTTTCTTCCTTACACAGTTCTGGTGTGGCATAATCTATTTCAGGTAACTCTGTTCTTAATCACTACAAACAACAAAATGACCTGTGATTAGTCACTTTACTTGTCAGTTAGATAGTCTCTTCCTGTCTAAGTAGGCAGAAAAGATAACATTGAGGACTGTTTGCAGTTTAGCCAAAGGTCTGCCTATGGGAGACTACTTTAGCGTTAGCATATGCCCCAAAAAAACGGAATAAGCTGGCGTGGCATGATTCAGTTCCCTTTACCTTACCTCACCGCAATCATCAAATCCTAATACAGGTTTATAGTCTCAGATTTGTAGTGTGTGCTGAACTTGAGGAGATAAAAGAGCGACATAGCCATTTAAAACGAATCAATGAGATGTTATCAGAGTTTTCGACGTTGATTTGAGTCTAGCATGTCAAACAGCAGAAGCCCATCTTGTTCAGCCCACTCTATTAGACAGGAAATTTGTTCAGTCCAATGCAAACACAATTATAATGGATAAACATACAATTATAATATCCAAACACATCATTTCATCAGTATGCTCACCCACATTTTCATAACTGTGTAGCTAGTTATGCAAAAAAGGTAACGCTCTCCTTGTGATAGTTTTGCTTTTTTGAGGTTTTTCTTTCTTTCTTTTTTTCCCCCACGTTCCTTCCTTCCTTCAAATCTGAGGCTGTGCAGAAATGCTGCAAACACTGATCAGGAGCTAATTAAAACTATTCATTAGAAAGCTAATTGAGGAAGTATTCATCTCAGTCTAACTAATGCAAAGAGAGAAATGAACATTTACAGCAGGGAATTCAAACTCTTAGATAGATTTGCTTTTGCTAAGTAACAGAGCTGTGGCTTAGTGGTTAGCGCACATTACGTTGCGGTGCTCATCTGGGAAACATAGGTCTGAGTTCAGCTCGTGCCATTTCCCAAACTAATTTAAAAACCCTCTTTTAGACAAACACAACAACCTCTGAGCAAAAATGTAGTGTGCAGCAATGTAACTCTCCTATAATGGAGACTCGAGGCTGTTCTGTCTGAATAGGCAGTGGAGGATGCTTTACTAAAATAAGCTGCTTTCTGTGGATATGGTTTATGACATAATAAACTGATTGCCTTGGCGTGGTAATCTTACCACGACACATTCTTTTTCAAGAGGGCTATAGTAAATTAAGAGTCGGCATCTAAATATATTTATTTCAGTGTATTTTTTTCCAATGATTTTAGTTTAAAGTTGAATTGTAGTTATAGTAGTATATATAGTTATATATAGTTAGGGTAGGGAAATCAGGATCCTGGTCTATACAATCCTATGTATGATGAATAATGGTATGTTTTTCTAGCAGGAAGCATGCTGAGTTGTTTACCCACTCTTGGCGTTCCAATAACCTGATTGCATTATGTTACCTAGACGGCTCAGAGGAGAACAGACCTCGCTAATGACTTTCTCATTCACTCTGACCTTGAGGACTGCAGGTAATTAGACTTGAGGTGTTATTGTCTAATGGAAAGTTAAGAAGAGATTGAATACTGCAGATGCAAGAAAAGTCCACAAAATCCCGGCCTTCTCCCAGGAAGCATCAATCAGCAGTAACAGGAGGAGCCTTCATGAAAAGGTTTTTTTTCCCCCTTATAAACAGCTTGTCTTCTCAGCAGCATGGAGCTGTTATTTATTAATTTAATTCCCCATTTTACAGAGCAGAGAAGTCACTTTATGCTATTGTCAATGCATCTATGACTGACCATTACCATCTAGATATAAACACCAGATAAAAGTCATAAATTATTCTCTGGACGCATCTCCTCTGAGTGACTCTTATTTCATATATACTGTATGTACAAAGCTTCCAAAAATAATTAAAAAAAAAAAAACTTAAAGAAGATTTTAGAGCTGACATCAGAATGGTTAGGCTGTACTGTAGTTCATATACGTAGCAGGATTAAGTGCATTAAACCCTCAACGGTAGCTCACTACCAGTATTTACAGCACTGTTCTCTAGTAGGGATTGAGTAGTAGGTTACTTGGAAGTGACATGAATCATCAATCACAAAAATGCCATTTTTAGCAGAACACCAGAGAACCATTATAGATCTAGTGAACTGTTATGATATTTTTTGTTACATTACTGTAATATTTGACTGTCCACATTACTTAGCTACCTAAAATGTGATGCAAATATTTTCATTGATGGAACAAAAATGGATCAAGTTAGACATTCGGAATGTGCATAAAATATCAGCTAATTAATAGAAACATGCTTTTTATAGAGCAGTTGCAAAAATGTGAAATTCTTGTTCACGTGACATTTATTAGTTCTTAAGAACTTAAGGGACACTTCACCCAAAAATTTAAATCCTGTCATCATATACTCATCCTTGTCATTACAAACCTTTATTTGATATTGAATTGAATCTAATTTATGTAATTAATGTGTTTTTTTTTCTAGTATAGAACACAAAGGAATGTTGAAGGATGTTGGTAACTTAACATTTTTGGTTACCATTGAATGATTAGTTTTGGAACATTAGTAGGCCATGCATTTAAAATCTTTATATTTACACAAGCATATATATATATATATATATATATATATATATATATATACATATCATGTCAAATGTAACATGGCTTGTAAAATGAACATAGCTAAAATGAGTTGCAGTAAACACTGGAAAACACTGGAGAAGTGCGATTGCTGTGTTGAGTTTGTTACTCCTCAACACTGGTGTGTTAGCAGCCTTTCTTAATTGGAGAAATTGGTGACACTTGTTACAGTGCTAAATCACTGCAGGCCTTAGAGTGCTTGTTCTTAATCAGCTCTCTCATTATATTATCCTAATCATCTCTGCAGGTGCCGGACACTGATTATTTACGCGTTTAATTTTTCTCATGTCATGATAACGGCCGCCTCCATAGTGCTCATGTCCACTGCCGCCCATGAGATCTAATCAACGCAGACATGAATAGTGCATCATGACCTCAAAGGGGGTTGACTGGCGATTTGCTCTCAATTACACACTGAAAGACAGGTCTAAGGACACTGCCACAGCCTTCCATCAACAGCTTTCACACCCTAAATAAAACCTTTTATTGCCTGGCTGTCCCTCTGATATATTCCTCACACAGACCTGCTGGTTTGCCAGATGCTTGGGCCAGGATTCTCCATCAGGGAGACTATTATCACCGGTCATAAATCACAAGAGATTCACACATTCTGATTAACATGAATGCCAAAAGGAGCTATTAATTAACCAGTTAATTATACTCATTCCTGTGATTTGAGTTATCGCTATGATGATCACAGTAAATCCAGATAACGTCAACCACATGAAATGATACTATGAACTTCATATTTTTTCTAAAATCTAATCTACAAAACACAGTAATCGTCATTATTTCCACAAAATATCTAATCGTGAGGCTTACGAGGTCATAGAAGTTCTGTATGTGTGTAAAATTGCTCCAAAAACTTATAGCACTCTTCATTATTATATTATTATTGTATAAAAAGAAATGGTTTAATAAACACACTGACCTTTGACTTAATGTTGGGGCATGTATACATGATTCATTTTAACAAGACATTTTGACCTGGAGAAGATTATTGAACTGGACTAAAACTACAGAATTTCCAAAAAAACATTGATAGTTTTCTTTCAATTAGTACAGCTTTTTAATTATTTTTTATTTGTTCTCTGCCTAATTGATCTTTGAGTTAATGCATATTTTCAGTTTTTTGTTGTTGTTTTTTTTTCAGAGGGAGAAAAAATAATAATATACACACACACATTTCTTACTGGGAGCACCAAAGTAAGTAAAGGACATACAAGAACTTTAAACATTTAAAAAAGTATGAAACTAAAACGATTAATAAAATGCAATAATGAGAAAGGCAACAATTAGCCAGCAGTAAACAACAGAATAACTTATAGGTAATTGGACATCTTTCCCATGTGACAACGGACTTCCACATGGCTTTTCATCTATTTATGGATTCTAATTTGAAACACACACATAAGCACAACATTGCAATTCAAGCTGTGCAATACAGAAAAGCAAGGTACTTAGCTACTGACACCCAGAGGCATGGAAACCATCAGCGTCTTATATTTGATGGGCCACATTTGGTGGTCTTACCTAAGAAAAAAAAATCAAGAGAGAGAGATACACATTTAGTTGGAAACAGCACTTGTATGTCAGAGAATATAAGGTGCACTTGAGACCAGCAGCACTGAGCAGACCATAAATGCTAACATGAGTGGCTTTTCATGAATATTTTGAGACATGGTCAAAATCTTAACCCATTTTTACTACGACAGACAGGTTTTAAAAAGCCCTTCAGTTCACAACAGCTGTGCTTAAGGTCTGAAAGCAAGGAAATGCACATGTTGCTAGAGGAACACAGAATAACAATCAATTGTCCTGCATGCTGCTTGCAACAGGTATTGCACTCGAAAGCAGATTCCATCTAATTGCAGAACTGCATCATGCACCATTTGAGCCAATTATACATTGCTGCATTTGAACAGAAGAAGAAACATAATTCTTAGAGTAGAACACTGCACAGCAGCAGAGAGGTGAAAAGACATTTTAGGTAATAGACAAACAACATTCTTACTCAGCATAATCAGACAAAGATTTCTACCATGAAGAATATTTAATGAATAGACTGCCAATTAGTATGCAACACACAGACACGCAATCTCAGATTTAAAAATGTATCCGTAAGACTGCTTTTGTGCTTTTGAGGGTCACATATACATACTGTAGTAAAAATAAAGAGAGGACAGATAAAAGTGAAAGGAATGTTGGTAATTATCAAATGAATGTTTTAAATCTACAAAGAAAGTTGTGGCCAAAAACAGCCGCAGCATGGAATGCGCCCCAGATTTGATATGTTTCTGTTTATCTCACTGTAGTAGCAGGTATGTTTAGTCTCTCTCGCTCTCGTTCTTCCTGTCTCAGTCTAGGGACTGTGTTAATTACATACTGTATGCAAAACAGAAATTCTTTTTGTTAATGATGCCCTCAGTATCTGGTACGCCAAAAGGAATCAACAAGAAACCAAAATGGTCATTACACCTATTACATTTGATTTTGCTGAATAAAAACCTCATTTACTTCATTTAAACCATTGATAGCTTATTGATGATTTTGGCCTTTGTTCCTAAAATCGGAGTTAAACGGAGGTCTTTGTGTAGTTTCACAAAATGCATTCAGTTTTCAGATTTTAATCTTATCACCATCTGGATGTGGCTTGGGTAAATTATTTTTAATATTTATGCAAAGAAATGTTTATATTGATGTGAAAACATTCACTGTATGCCTGAGAAATCAATTTCACATGTAATTGGATCCGCTGTTTACAGTGTGTAGAATTGATTAGGTTCATTAGAATAAACCATTCCCAGGAAAGCACAGAAAGCAAGCCTCACACTTTAAGGAACAAGCATTAAAAAAAAAAAAAAGCAAAAGAGAGAACAGGTCTGGTGAAGTGCTAAAGGACAAGTTATTAAAGTTGTAATTCAAAGAGAGAAGATTGGCCTCTGTGTCACTAAACACCTCTTTATCTACAAAACTGAAAACAGACTAGAAAGCCAAGCATAAGAGCAAATCACTTGTAATTATATTTCTTGAAATGTCAGTGCAAACACTAACATTACATCTCAGAAAAACATTATTTTCCAGCACAGTATTTTTAACATTTAAAAAAACATATATATAAGTAACTTACAAAGCCAATTTAAAGTCCAACTTTGCAACAAAGATAAACACAGTATGAATGATTTATTTATCTACAGTACTAAGATTTTTTATATTCTGTTATGGCCATATTATTTATTTATATTGTATATTATAAAAGAAACTTTACGTCATCCTCCCTTTAGAATATAAATTCTCAGGAGTGAGAGAAAACCCCAAAAATGAGGGTTCTCCACTCGGGTGACAAAGATATTCACAAAACTTACAATGACAGTTCAAAACAGAATTTATTTATTGTATAATTTAAAGAATTTAGGATATTGTCCAATGGCTTAAAAAAGGATGCTCAATGTTTGCTAAATTCTCAAAGTATGATTTTCACACTAAAATCGGAAAAAGCCTAATAAATGATGCATATTTATTCTACAGAAGGCTTCTCACAGTCTGAAGTGGTTCATGTAAATGTATGCAATAACACACAATGATGCAACAAGTTGTGTCATAAATCGAACCAGTATAAGTGGTTTTGTTTCGTTCTGTTCCTCACACAAAGCCATCGTACGGCTTTAGAAATAACAGAAAAGACTGTATAAATTGCAAGTTGAGTAATATTTTTTTACCAACAATCCTTAAATAAGACAACCGTTAAAATTTCTCCTATTTGTAATCATAAAACACTACTGATACCCTGCAACAGACATCCAAAACACACCGCAGAAATAAAGATCCATGGGAGCCGTTGATTCATGCTCAAGGCAATGCAGATACAATCGTTCTTCCATCAAATCTCCATCCAATTCCCTCAGTCTTATTCACAACATTCCCAAAGGAAAAAGCCTATAAAAGCATTAAAGCACATACAATAATGATTAGTCGCCGCATCTCTTTTTGAAGGACATCTGGTGGTCTATACCTCCGACATATAGAAGACAGAGTTCAACCAAAGAACAGCAACAAAGCCAGTCTTGCTATAACACTCCAGCCTTATTCATGAAAATGTATTTGGCGCAATGATCAAAGAGATTCAACGCTTCTAAGGTCAGACAGACTCACGTCGAACAATGACTCCAAAGGCCCGCCGGATCAGCTCTGGGCCATACAAATGCGCAATACAAAGCATATGCCTCTTATTACTCGCACCTTTGCTGAAAAGGGTTTTGGAAATTAATTTCATGCCTGATTTAAAGCCCCCAAATGCTTGAGCGCGCTTCTGTCTGATATTATAAACATCCATGGCTTAATCTCGCCCGGGCTCTGGCACCAAATCGCTATTTCCAAGTAGACAAAACTGTACCAGGCTAAGCAAAGCTGGCAGCGTTTCTCTGATAAGCTTCGGCGCTCAGCGATTTGTCACATAAGGGTGTCACACTGGTTGGTACCAAAAAGCGCCTGAGAAAAGACGCATCACAGTTGTATGTTTTTTTTTTTATATTGAACTTCCGCACTGCAGTCACTCAATAAGGATTTACATGCCCTCTTTTAAATGTGTTTTTTTTTTTCTGGATGGGTGTCTGCTGGGATGCAGAGAGGCCATTTATTTTCAGCTCTGCGGTAAAGCAAGTGAAGATGTGTGTAGGCAGATAGAGAGTGTAGGGGATGTGCTCGGGAACGGCTATATTTTCTCGCTATCGAACGCTAAACGTTAAACGTTAAGGAAAGGTTTCATGCGCTGTGACTTTTCTTTGCCTCTCTCTCTTTCAGTTTTCGCTTAAACATACACCTGAGGCCAACGGGAATTCTGTTTAAAACATTGATTTACTTCAGATAATATTTCTGGACCGGGCTGAATTCATTGCAGTATGTTTTATTCATAATGTGGCAGTTTGATCCTAAGGTCTGGAGGGGGAGCCCCGAGATGGTTGGGTATAAATAAATTATGAACGGGTGAAAATTTGAGTCTAAAATTCTTTCAATTAATGTCATGTGTGGGTGTGTGTGTATATATAGACATATATATTGTATATATGAATCAGGCAAAACCTAGTGGGCTGCCTTGACGTCTACTATCTACCGTTTTCTAAGGAAGTGTCCTGGTACAGGGGTCTTCAATCTGTGAGTCCCTAAAAATACCACAATTCCTCACAACTAGTGAATCTCATATGTAACACACAAAACTTTCAATTCATGAATGATTCCACTTTTATTTGGAATTAGCAGTGTTGAGGAGTAATGCAACCAAATTTTAAGGGGGTTACATCTGAAAATATTCACAAACATACAGATGATTGATTTCAGAGACAGCAATGTTTCAGGATCTTAGAACACATGCTTAATCAATACCTGTTTTTTGTTTTTTTTTGGATCCAAGGAAAATTTCCCTACAGGTCAGGATTATGAATTGTGTAGAAGGTCAAGCCTATCAAGAGTTCTTAAGATATTCTTTTTTCAGTGAACATAAAACTACACTTTTGACATGTGTACCTTCCAAAGAAGTATATCACTCTTAATTTAACTTATTAAAATACATTCCACAAGGCTTCTCAAGGCCTGACAATGAAGTCCCCCTTGACTCCGCCTTGGTCAAAAGTGAAGTATTAGCTGTCATCCCAAACATGCTGAGCATCTCTCTTTCTTATAAGGTTTGCATTTCATCCTGAAGGTATTTATGTAACCCTTCTCTGACCCTACAAGTGCTTGAACCAATGACAAGCCTGCCACCAGTATTTGCAGGGGGTGATAACAAGCACAGCGCCAGCTGTAAAATCACAGCAGGACGCTGACACAGACAGAGCCATCAGAGCACAGGTAATGGTTACAAAAAACCTGTTCCATTCATCCCTCAAACAGCTGTTTAAGAGCTGACCTTCAGAAGAGCTCTAATGCTGCTATCAGCCTCCAAACAGGAAGTGGGACAGGCAGAAACACATACTCTGAGACATATCTCCCAGCTGTATGACAGCATAATGTTAGTCTTTACAGAGTACAGACGTTTAAAGTGCAGAAGTGACCCTTTTGAAAGGATAGAATTTTTTTTGTTTTATAATTTTACATAAAGAATAAATGTGCTACAGAAGTCACTGTGAACTGAAAAAAAAAATTATATATATATATATATATAATATGTATATGTGTATGTATTTGTATATATATATGTATAAAAAAAATTATACTTTGTGTTACTTAAAAAAATTTAACTGGAGGGAGATGAGTGAGTTAAAGAAAAGAAAAAAATAGTGAGAGAGTTGTACTTTCACATTTGGATGAGCTATTCCTTTAAGAAAAGATTTGACTCAGATGTGCTCTTTCCCTGAGGACATCATTACACTTCCTGTCATGGCTTTGTGAGCATGAGCCTAAAAGTCTGCAGATTAATTTAATAAAAGGCAGAAAACACTGTTAATTTTTTGGTATGGTATTCAGACAGTTGGAAGGAAATGTAAAACCCGCACCACAGAATGTAGTGACATTCATGTAGCTCCCACGGTTTTATGATTGCACTTTTGAAATTCCGTACTATGGTGTCTACACCGACTCATAACGCTTGCTACATGTTATATTTGGGTCCACTGAATCTTAAAAAATGGCCATTTCCTATTTTTGCACTCAAAATAACATCTACTCGAAAATTAATAAATAATAGCTATAAAAACAGCTTTTCCGGAATACCTTATATATAGAAAGGCTTTGAAAAAAGAAAATAAGAAACCGAAGGCAGAAACGGCGCAACCATCATCCAGACAGCAAAAGGAAGACAGTGAAATTCTCTCAGCTCCTATCAGCTCAATGTATGACATCCAAATTGGCCATTTCAGTGTTTTCCAGGAGGACATTTGTCACCTGGGTGGGCTACATTTTGAGAGGATGGAAAACTACGCCTATCAGTGGATGATTTCCTTTCAACGTGGAGCATCCTTCATTCGAAAGTGCAATCAACCACTGTACCTGATTACAGCCTAGAAGAGCTCCTACAAGCAGGAATTTGATGCTTATTGAGAACATGAGTGATTCAGAGTGAAAGTACCTTCAGACCCTGCAAAAACTCCCACAAATGAGCTCCAGAACATTACCGAGCGACAAACTCCATCGGCAAGAGCTGATTTGTGTCCTGAGGGGAGTCTAACCTTCCACTGTGGAGCTAAATGTGAAATGTTCTCCAACTCAACCACTGCAATCTGATGAGCGAGAAAACACCACATCACAGCCTGCGGTGCAATCCATTGTCCTTCCTCCCAATATTCTTTCTAAGCTCTGTACCTGTGATGTGCAGAGAAGAAGCCGTGGGGGGGTTGACAGTGCTTCAGGTACCAAACAATGCTGCTGTCCAGACTGCTAAGATTATTGTGCTCCCGTGAGACTGACCATCTTTTGTACATTTTTAGTTTCTGTGCTTTCATTTTGGATTTCCAAAGTTATTAATATTTAAAGGCGTTTCTTCAACTGGGAACCTTTGGCCCTGTGGGCTAGTTCATTTACACATTCCAGTAACAATCTCCAAAAATGGATTTTCGATTGGTATGGTATGATATGATATGAATTTCTACTACATCTAAAACTGTGTGCATTATAATATTTAGTGATGAAAAGAGGGTGCTGCAAATTTTGTCTTACTAAGGATCATTTTATATTGCATTTACATTTTACATTTAACATTCAAATACACATATATTTATTATATTACGTGATGTCAAAGGATTAAATCACATTCAAAATAAGTTTGTTTACAAACAGTAAAATATGTACTGTGTGGCTGTTTTTTTATGTGTGTGTGTGTGTGTGTATATTTTGAAAAATATTTACATGAATGTACATTTTTTATATTTATATTTTATGTAAATAATCAATATATAATTTATACTAAATGTATACATGCATGTGTTTGTATTTATATAATGAATATATACAGTACACACTCATTTATTATGTAAACAAAACACTTATTTATATATTTTTTAATAAAATTAATCAATTTATTAATTAATAATTTATAATTTATAACTGAGAGAAAGTTCTAAACTTTACAAAAATCATTAAACCTTTATATATATTTATTTATATTAAATACATTTACATATATATATTAAAGTTTATATATATTAGGTTTTTTTTATACTTATTTAAGCAGTATTTTAAAAACAGCATTCTTGTATGCTGAGATTTTTAAAAAAGTACACATACACAAGCAGCTCTAGAAAGAGAAGAGAAAATGGTAATGTAAAAATGTTTTTCAAAGAAACATATACAGGTATTTAAAAACTGAAATCTGAAATAATGAATAAAAGCCCGCACAGCCGAAAAACTAAAACAATGTTCTGGAGCTACAGTAGTGAATGAAGCAATCACAAATAAATAAGCAGGATGGTTCAGTCATTAGTTAATAAGCATGAAAGCAGTAATACTTGGCAACGGTGGCGGAGAACGAATTTAACTTAGGAGGCAATGACCGGAACAAAAGGGAAATATATTAATAAATCTTACAATAAAAACTCCGTTAGAGATACACAAACCCTTGACACCAGGCATACACAAAAAGATTAAAATGTAAATAGATAGTTTTAACATTCTTATTTCAAGCCTTGTTATTTACACATTAATAGTCAACATTAAGGTCGAGGTCAACTATTATTAGTCCGGCCCCCCATCCAAAACAACAACTTGACATTTCTGCATGTGAATTAGCTGAACTGTCTAGAAGCCTAAATGAAAAGAATTAGTATTCTGTTATATTCTGATATGAGTGTCCTTGGCTCAGCATGAGACTTTACATATCAACACAACGGCCAAAATTGTGATATGCTCTACTTTTAACTTAACATTCTCCTGAAGATTGTCTATTGTACTTGCTTCACCCTTCATCAAAAAGTTATTGTATAAATTATGCATGCGTTTAATGGTATTTGCATAGCCTGTATTATTTATGCTGTGTGAATCTATACATAAAATGTATGTTCTCCATTTATTTTTCTTTTAATCTTGTCACTATATGCTTTTACGCAGAGGAAAAGAACAGATTGTACACTATGCAAATTAGCTCCTTTTGTGTTACAAAAGTGGATGGAAATTATACAGGTTTAGAGCGACATGAGGGTGAGCAAACATCGACTGAACTTTCAGTTTTAGGTGAACCACTTCTATAACATCACAGATATACAGTACGCATACCTGAGACACAGTTTGAATTCAAACCTGCTTCACAGTCTGTAATTTAAGAAAGAAATTATCCATCCAAAAACCTGCTGCTTTCCTGTCCTCCATCCCTAAAAAAACACCATACACCACTGAGCTACAATCACACATCTTTGTTTCACATCCACTTCAGCCTGTGTAATTTCCTTGCTTAGTCAATTACATTGTTTATTTGCCTTCAATAATAGGCAGTGGTCCAAGATTGTAATTGATGGTGAGGAGGGAGGGATGTCAATCGCAGACCAACGCATACAATTTATCTGAAAATGCATTTGAAACGTATTAGACATTCGGATCACCATGCTTGTAGCCTTAGCGTTGCTGGTGTGCAACAGCACCACAGAAATTGCAGTAGAGTTACAAAGAGTGTTTTGTCTCTGCCGACGGAAGTTCATGGCTTGCATGAATAAGTATCGCTCAGCAAGCACGCGTTCCAGATGAAAAGAGTCCGATAGGCAAGACAATGGGGGCCGCAGAGGGGGTTGTTGTTAGGCTAGGGGGTAGTTTGCTCTTTTATACAAAACAGCAGTCAAAAATCTAGTTGCATATAATACATTAGAATAGAATAGAATAGAATAGAAACCATTTACATTAATAAATGTAAATATATTTATTGTATATGGTAAACAGTTTTGTATGATATTGTTTTACAATATTATTATTATTGTATTTATAATAGTATATTTGCGGAACTATTTGCATAAACTCTTTATTGGGTGGTCAGCAGGCAGGGTCAAAATTAGAGGCAAACAGGAACAGAGGAGATCGAGCAGATTCGTGGTCAATATAAACAGGCAGCAAACAAACAGACGAAGGCAAAACAGGCAAAGGGCCAAAAACACTGAAATCAAACACGGTAATAATGCGCGGAAATGTAACACCAGGGAATACAAGACTTTGCGAATGTTGGTGTGTGAGTCTGGCTTAAATGCTGTGGTAAATGAGGGTGTGGGTGTGGCTATGTGACAGCAGCTGTGTGATTGCTTTAAATTAAATAATAATTAAAAAAAACAATAATTTATATTAAAAATATATAATCTGTATACTATAAATTCCATTATATAATTTTTTTGTTATTACTGCTACTATGCATTATTAAGCAATTAAATAAAATAAGAAAATTATATAAATTATGATCCACATCCACATATATTGGTATAATCTGTACTTTCATTATAATATATATAAATATTATTTTTGCTAGTATGTATTTCTAACTAATTAAAATGCATATATTAATTATATGAGCTTTATTACAATATATTAAAACATTATTAAAACATTAAATAATTATTTTAATAATAAAATACTTGAACACACATCACCATGATAAGAACTACGTAAAATGACGGAAACTGTCTTTTGGAAAAATATTTTTTGGAGTGTAACTTAATTATTCAGTTTGTCTCACGTCCAGAGGGCAGGGTTTATGACCTGCAGCCAGACTCATGCAACACACCCGGACCATATTTTAACTCCCTAGCCCAATACCTAAACCAAACAACTACCTTACTTACTATCAGTAAGCAGCAGATTAAGAGTTTGAGGCAAAAGTCAAATTTAATAGTTTGTTAATACAGAGAATTGGACCTTAAAATAAAGTGTGACTAATATCCAGGTTACCTGATTAAATACAAATAAACAATTTATTTGAGTTTGTGTATAAAACAGCATCTGTTAATTTGTTTGCTCATTACTACAATAATAAGAGCAAAAAGAAAAGTTGTGGTATTTCACTTCCATCATCTGCAATCAGGAATCCAGAAACTGTTCTACATTCTGATAAATTGGACCCAAGAAACCAATTCAACACTTAAAGTGCGTAGAAGGATCATGGTATATCAGTGCACTGCCACGGGCAAAAAATAAACGCACACATTCAATGGATTTTTGGCCTGCTCATATTGACAGCACAGAGACGAATGAGTCAGGCAGGTCAAGAAAAAAAATGAATGCTGCAAAGCTCATTCTGAGATTCTTGCACGGTCCAGTCAGTGAGCATTTCTATGGTTCTCTCTCTCAAAACCACACAGACAAGGCCAGATACATCCAGTGCTTGTGTGTGGGTCATTAAAACAGCAAAAACAGTGGTTTACAGCCCACCCTAGAACAGCCAATTAAACTCAGAGACGCTCTGAGCTATACGAAAGCAACACGGCTGCATCTGAAGATACAGCAAACAGTCTGATACAGGTGGAAGCAATTTGAAAAATAGATAAAATGACTGATTATGAACAACCCAACCAAGAAATGGTCTACTTTTTCTTATCTCGTAACAACTGCCTTGGAATGGAGGCAAACAGAGTGTCTTCATTAGAAAGTACTGACATTAACTATAAAAAGCATCACCAAAATAGTATTAAAACTGAACAGGTTGAAAACAAAACGGATGAAAAAGAACAATGATGAAAGTAGCAAATTATCTGCCAACCACTGAGTGCACATCTGATGAACATCTTAACAGAGCTAGTTCAGCAGGTTTTGAGTTCTAAGAGGATTTTCTGAGAGGGTTTTAGTGTGCTTAACTGTATTATTCAGTACTCTCAGTCCAGTAAACAATCTCAAAGAAGTTGCATCCCCTTTAAAAGCACCACTAATGAATAAGTGTCATCAAATCACTGCGCAATAAATTTCAAGACTGTTACAAACTGGACTATGCAAAACATCATCATTGTGCATTTTGAGTAGGGCTGGGCGATATGGCTGAAAACTGAGAACTGACTTCATATCGGTCGATATCGATAATTATTAATATTTAAAATAAGGACCAGGAGAAAAATATATTCCATTTCAACATTTTTATTTTAAACTTAACCTTCCTCTGATCATAATCCTCTCAGTTAGACAGAAATGTCACCAACCATGGAGAACTCAAATAATTAAACATAATTAAAAAGTAAACATAATGCACTGCCTCCGTTACTGTATATCTTTGTACCATTTAGATTATGAAGTAATCGTAATTACGAGTCTTTAAAAAGTCTATCAATAAAGTATCTAAAAAGATCTACTCTGAACAATACATTAAATTACATTAAATAAAGACAAAATCAATAAGAAATAAATCAATAAAACAATCTAATGAAACAATAACTAACACATGGTCCAATGCCATGTCTCAAGTCAAGTGAATGAATCATCCTATTACAGGCATCCAATACTGACTTGCAGGAAAAGGGGAATAACCAATGACATTTGAGATTACAACTAAAACAGCAAGCCCCACCCCACGACTGACAAAAATAAAAGTGTTCGCGCGAGCAGGTGAGTGAAGATCGAGCGCAGGAATGATCGCGTGCTCATTTCAAAACTGCGCGCGCATGAAATGTCATCTGCGCGCAGTTTTGAAATGAGCTTGCGGCTCCCGTTTTTTCGCGTGTAGATCTGTTTTCCTCTTGCGTATGTGATTTACTAGCATCAGTGGTGCGCTCGTGTATTATTGGCATAGATTTGCCGCCATAGAATTTTCCTCTTTTATTTCCTTGCTCGCTGCAGCACTCATTTTCTGCTTATGAAGAGCAATCCAGCAGACCAGCGCGAGACAATTATATGGCGCAACCTGTGACGTCATGTGATGAACCAGGGCCGGAGTGGGACTCCTTTTCAGCCCTGGAGTTCCAAGTCTTAGACCGGCCCACTTTAGTTCACGACTGACTATATTAAATGAATGTCATTTCCAATTCAGTGCGAATACGGTAGCCCAAGTGTTGCTTCACAGTGAAGATTTAATAACAGTTAACACAATGTAATGTTTAACAGCATCAGAATTTATTTTCTTTATTTTATCCAAACTTTGAAATGAAAAAAATAAAATAAAACACCAAATAAATTCAAATATATATTAAGCTATATGTATAAAATAAAGATTAAAATAAAAATGTATTAAACTTTCTAATGACACTTGTGTATTTTTCAAGGATTTTTAAGTCTGTCCCACTGAGATCAACAGTAACGTTACACAAGAAAAAGTTTGATGCATAAACATAAACGGTGGTTTGCAGACATCGTTGTTTTGCACTGCTCCTAAGGCACTTAAAGGCCATTGCTGGGAGTCATGACTAACTCCCCAAAGACCAAGATAACGATAGGCTCTGGAATCCTACTCCCATACATTCCAAGGACACCTGGGGCAGACTGGTACGGACTGTTCACAGGCTCACACACTAACACGCACTCACTTAACAGCTACAGATTGACTTTTACCTTCACCCCACCCAACGCCTTTGTGTGCTTATTCCCTTCAGTGTGGGTAGGCGGTTCTGAGACCAGCGCTCTCTAGCGACAGGGACCTGAAGTTGTTTGCCTACATTGGACAGTTCCACATTCCCTGTACCCTCGATTGTTGCAATGTTATGTCTTGTGATTATATGTTTCATGTGCTTTGGCTGGGGTATTTTTTACCCCTGATCACATACTGCCCAGTGTACACTGGACAGTCTGGGAGGGATTTTTTTACCCCCGTTTTCCTAATGTATCTTATTCCTTCTTTCCTATGATGGCGCGACAAATGTGCAGTATATAATTTGACGCATTTGGTCATGTGTAGGTTTGTATTGTTTTTATGTCATTAAGAATGACAAACTTGGCATTTCTTGAAAATCCCCCTCAGGAGAAAAGATCTAGCATCTTTAGAGTGCATAAGAATGCATTTGTAAAGAGTGAAAAATGGCTTAACAGGTGGAGACAGGTGCAGACTTAATGTTCCTTTCACTTCCATCCATATTCATGCAAATTAGAAGATGGAAAGAAGTTTTGTCTTTCGGAGAACTCTTGACTAAAATGCTTAACCGTATGGTGAAAGATATTTGGCTAATAGACCGCTTGACTCAATAAAACAATACAGAGTAAGATGATAGGCCTACATTGCAACCCTTTGAGGTAACACTTTATAATAATGTTCAGTTGCAAGGCATTCATAAGTGATTAGTTAATGATCAACAATTAATAAGTGAAATGCTAGCAGTTTATGTATGTTTTATTAAGTCATTTACAAATGATTAGTTAATGATGAACTAATCATTAACTATATGTTCACAAATTGTTTAGTAATATGTTAACAATGTACAAATTTCTTTAAGAAAATAGCATATCATGAATTAATCAAACATATCCTTGGTAATGGTTAATGAGTTACTAGTTAAAATATTATTATATATTAATATATTATAGTAATATATTAATAATTTATAAATAATTGAAATGGCATTATATAGCATTGTACTATTGTCTCAAAGTGTTAAAAATACATCTGTGTCAGAGAATATATCTGTCTAACCCTCACCAGTCAGCCTTTACATTGCAGTACACACTACAAAATATTCAAAACCTGTTGTGTAAACACATTAATAAATCATTTACAACACTTTCTGCATACTCTATTCTAAAGTGTAAACTACTCATCAGTTGTAAATGTTTTACAAGCCTGCTGGTTACAGGTTTTGTGTGCGTATACACTGGGCTGAAAGATCTACCAATGATGAGTAAAACATTTACAACTGATGAGTAGTTTACACTTTAGAAAAGGGTATGCAGAAAGTTTTGTAAATGATTTACTAACGCGTTTACACAACAGGTCTGACAGCTCGATCTCACGGCAATTCATACATATTTTTATAAGGGAACTAATTCGTACAATCTCACTCGTACAAATTCATACATTTTTTGCAAAATCTAACATATTTTATGAGTTGCCAATTCATATGAATTTGTGTGAATGACCTACACCTAACCCCGCCCCTAAACCTACCCATCACTGGGGTTTTAGACAAATCGTATGAGTGCGGTCATATGAATTAGCCACAGAAATGCCAACTCGTAATTAATATTGATTAATATATTATTAATTACATAAAAAAAAAAAAATACATTCTACATTACTTAATAATTTGTAAACATATAGTCATGTTTTGTAAATGATTGGTTAATCATCATCTACTCACTTGTAAATGATTCATAACTCTAACTACAAAACATAGATAAACATATTAATTTATCACTTATTAATTATTCATGAACAATTATGTTTTGTAAATAATTAGTTCATCATTAACTAATCACTTATAAATGCCTTACAACTGGACGTTATTATAAAGTGTTACCAATTAATCTTATTAATTGTTCGTTAAAACCCACTTTAAACCCCACTTTGGTTGTAATAGTTTTCTTTTGCAATCGCATGTGGAATTTGGTCGTTTCCTGTTGTTAAAATATGCTATGTATAGCCTTTTCTATCTACAAATTAGCACACATATACACACAATATGTACACATATTGTTATGAAAATATCCAAATCTCAAGATAATATGTAGTGGCTGTTGTCATGTTTATTTCTGCTGTGTAAAAGCCTTAACATGTACACTGTTACCACCACCTCCTCTCTGTTCTTAAGTTGCCAGGTATACTTTCTGAGTTAATACACATTAGTAAAAGGATGTTGTAATGAAGTGGACTACACAGACAGGGTAAGTATAAACCAGGGGTGCCCAACCCTGATACAAAGTTTAGGAGATGGTCTGGTTCATGTGTAATAGAACAACAAATAGTAAGGGGCGGTTGGGCGGGGTTGAGTTGGGGTGGGTGAAAAAATTGGTGGAGGGAGCCTCTGCGGAGGCGGGACTGAAACCTCTGCGGAGGTGGGATAGGAGAGAGAAAGACCTCTGCGGAGGTAGGGGGATGGGGAGCCTCTGCGGAGGCGGGACTGAAACCTCTGTGAAAGTTTTGGAGACCTCTGCGGAGGTGGGATAGGAGAGAGAAAGACCTCTGCGGAGGTAGGGGGATGGGGAGCCTCTGCGGAGGTAGGGGGATGGGGAGCCTCTGCGGAGGCGGGACTGAAATCTCTGCGAAGGTTTTGGAGACCTCTGCGAAGGTGGGATAGGAGAGGGAGAAAGACCTCTGCGGAGGTAGGGGGATGGGGAGCCTCTGCGGGGGCGGGACTGAAACCTCTATGAAGGTTTTTGAGACCTCCGGGAAGGTGGGATAGGAGAGAGAAAGACCTCTGCGACCTAGAGTTTGGATTTGGTGGGGGGCTAGGCCTCTTTTGGCGGCTGAGGTGGCGGCTCCTATTCTAAAGGAGTGGGAGGAGAAACGGTCTGGGTTGACTCCGGATCTCGCTAGGATGGACTTCAGATGTAAAAGCAGTACCAAAATCTTCGACATGCTCTCCGAAGCCATCTGCTGGATATTACAAAACAACTACCAAATCAGCCACCTTATTCACCTCCTTGACGATTTCCTAGTGATTTCCCCTCCCCATGCCCCACCCGCTGCAGACCTATCAACAGTTCTCAAAGTTTTCACAAAACTGGGGATTCCCATAGCCCAAGAGAAAACTTTGGGCCCCAGCACATGTATCGAATTTTTGGCCATTAACCTCGACTCCCAAAAATTTGAAGTATCACTTCCCAAAGAGAAGCTAGATAGGATCACCCTAATTGCCTCCAACCTCCTTTCAAACCCTCAGTGCTCCAAAAGAGAACTCCTCTCAGTTCTCGGACACCTAAATTTTGCCATGCGCATTATAAAGCAAAAGGCAGACCCTTCATCTCCCACCTGCTTACCCTAGCCTCTCCAGTCCCCTCCCTAGAAGACCCCATAACCTTAACTGACCAATGCTTACACAAACTCCAGCTTTGGGTCTCTTTCCTTTCTCAATGGAATGGGCATTCCTTTTTCTATAAAGACTGCCTAGCCAACCCCGTAGACATCCAGCTTTTCACAGACGTAGCCCCTTCGATTGGTTTTGGGGGTTTCTATCGCAATCGATGGTTTGCTTCCCCCTGGCACTCCGAATTAGCCCAAACCCCACCGCACCTGGCTTCCTCAGCACTTTTCGAACTCTACCCAATAGTCGTTGCCTCCGCCCTCTGGGGTAAAGAATGGTCATCTTTCTGCATAGTCGTACACTGCGACAATGAAGCCATTGTGTCAACAAGCATAGCTCTCACTCCCCCGATATCATGCCACTTCTCAGACGCTTAGTCTGGATCTCTGCCCTTAACCAGTTCACCCTCACAGCTAAACATATCCCAGGGAAAGATAATACCATTGCTGATTCACTGTCTCGTTTTCTGTTTCAGAAAATCTCCAATCCCCAAACCCAACTCATTATCAAAGGCTTGCAGAGAGAAAATCCCCCTCGCCCCGACCAGAGGCGATCTTAACTCTCTGCATCTCCACTCTCTGCCAAGGTTATAGCTCCCCTTTAGTCAATCGCACCCTAGACGCCATGTTCACCCTAGCGTTCTTCGGTTTCCTACGATGCTCCGAATTCACTGTCAACTCTCCTTTCAATCCCGCCATTCATCCTACTATCTCCGACCTCTCCATCCTCGACCACGAAACCATAACCTTTTTTATTAAACATAGCAAGACTGACCAGCTAAACAGGGGCCATCATATTTACATTTTTAAATTTCAATCTCCCACCCAACCTTACCAAACTCTACGAGCATTCTTAGCTTACAGAAGCTCGTTTACCTCCTCCCCTCTCGAGCCTCTCTTCATAGACGAATCTAAACAGCCCATCACCAGGTTCTGGTTTCAAAAGCACCTTAAGTCCATCCTAGCGACATCCGGAGTCAACCCAGACCGTTTCTCCTCCCACTCCTTTAGAATAGGAGCTGCCAAAAGAGGCCTAGCCCCCCACCAAATCCAAACTCTAGGTCGCTGGTCCGCCGAGGCCTTCAGAAACTACATCCGATTAGACCCCACATCCATTCTCCAAGCCATGATAACTCTATCCAGCCCTACCTAAGGCACAGACCCGACTCTCCCTCACAAAGGTAATCATTTTTCTCTACTCTCCTTCCTCCAAACGCTATCCCACCTCCACAGAGCTCTCCAAACCGTCGCAGAGGTTTTCATTCCCGCCTCCGCAGAGGCTTTCCATCCCTTACCTCTGCAGAGGTCTTTCTCTCTCCTATCCCACCTCCGCAGAGGTCTCCTAAACCTTCGCAGAGGTTTCATTCCCGCCTCCGCAAAGGCTCCCCATCCCCCTACCTCCGCAGAGGTCTTTCTCTCTCCTATCCCACCTCCGCAGAGGTCTCTAAAACCTTTGCAGAGGTTTCAGTCCCGCCTCCACAGAGGTTCCCCATCCCCCTACCTCCGCAGAGGTCTTTCTCTCTCCTATCCCACCTCTGCAGAGGTCTTCAAAACCTTCGCAGAGGTTTCATTCCCGGCTCCGCAGAGGCTCCCCATCCCCTACCTTCTCAATGGTCTTTCTCTCTCCTATCCCACCTCCACAGAGGTCTCCAAAACCTTCACAGATGTTTCAGTCCCACATCTGCAGGGCTCGCCATCCCCCTTCCTCCGCAGAGGTCTTTCTCTCTCCTATACCACCTCCGCAGAGGTCTCCAAAACCTTTGCAGAGGTTTCAGTCCCGCCTCCGCAGAGGCTCCCTCCTAGAGCTGTAAGCAGCCCTTAAATGTTAGGCCCGACAGGACCCGAACCCGACAGATTTCAGCCCGAGCCTGACAAGTACATTTTGATTGACAGCCTTTTCAAAGCCTGAACCCGTTTACAGCCCGACATTATTCAAATGTGCGCAAGCACACAGCTCTTTTGCCGTTTGTCAAGAATAAGTCATTTATACATGTTTTAACATAATTTATTTATGAGTAACGTATAAGCTACACAGGCAACTTGGAAGTTGGAACAAAAAAATAAAAAAGCCCTCTGTAACATCTCAGCACTCTAAATAAGTCCAGGCAAACACTTACCCTATAAATAGGCCAACAATAGTCCCATTAAAATAAGTATTTCTTTGCTAATTAAATTTAGATAAATTAAAATTTAAGATGTGTATTTGGCAATAATACCCGTGCTTCCCCGAATCGACTCCAGATCAGCTGAACTGTTTTGGGATGGAGATGCCACTCTCCTGGGTACGTGAGCTGTTGTGAAAGCATGTCGGCCGCGCGATTGAGCTCCCCCGGAATGTGAACAGCACGCAGGGATTTGAACTGGTGCTGGCTCCATAGGAGGAGATGGCGGGTGAGCTGGCCCCCCTGGTGGTTGACGTACGACACAGTCGCAGTGTTGTCCGTGCGGACCAACACATGCTTGTCCTGCAGTAGCGGACGGAACCACTGCAGGGCCAAGTGCACTGCTGCCAGCTCCAGGAAAGTGATATGCCAAAGCAGCTAGGGCCCTTTCCAGAGCCCCGAAGTTGCTTGCCTGTTGCATACCGTGCCATACCATACCGTCCCTCCCCGAACGCCTCTTCAGCGTGCTGGATCCCCAGACACTGAAGGCAGCGCTTGTGGCCGTCATTGGCAGACAGATAGTGACCACATCCAGAAGGACATGGTCAGAACGGCATCTTTAAAAAGACGGCTGCCAACTGTGTCAGAAACTGCTCTCTTTGTGAAACGCCCAGGGGAATCGCTGGTATTGCACTGATCGCGTTGTCACCGAACAGCTCCCGCTGCCTCTTTCTCTCTCGTTAGAACTCGAAACAGAAGAAACTGCATGCAGCTCTTGGCTCCGAAGCAAAATCTGATGAGTGGATCAGTATGCAAATTCCACTAAAACACCTGTAGAACAAAAGCATATTAAAGCATATTAAGCATTTTAATTGATCAGTTATAATAAATAAATAGATAAATCATTTAATTTAATTTGATAAAAACAGTATTATTGTGAAATATTTTTACTACTTAAAATAACTTTCTATTTCAATGTATTTTAAAATGCAATTTGTTTCAAAGCTGAATTTTCAGCATCATTACTCCAGTCTTTGGAGTCACAATCATCCTAATATACTGATTTGCTACTCAAAAAACACTTATTATCAATGTTTAAAAAAAATTCAGGATTATGTAATGAATAAAGTTCAAAACATATATTTGAAATATAAGGCTTTTGCAACTTTATAAATGTCAATTATATTATGTCAATGAATTTCTTTACGTTTAACTTTTACTTCACAACAAAACTCTATTAAATGAGAAGTAACAGTTAGCTTAATACACATAATTTAATGGTGCAATTAAATCACTGTGTGTTTCACCGCACACTTTTAATTCGCCTCTGCCGACTTGCATGTTCTTTTACCAATTGTTGTGCAAACTTATTTTTGACTAAATTAACAAATTATTTTTTGGTTCAATATATTTAAGCACACGGACATGATAGACGAAACGTTCGGTTGTGTTCTTGTTAAACATTTGTTCACCGGGTCAGTTTTGTTCGTGTTGTAAATGAAGAGCAGTTTCATAAAAGGTTACTACAGATCTGGCCATTAAAAATGCATCTATTTTCACGCGGCAGCCTTCAAATCGGCATGCATGATCACGGGTCTTGCTGCAGGCGCTTTTTAACATTATTTTAAACCGTTGTTGCGCTTCATATAATATCCACTAGGTGGCGCAAGGAACAACATTCTGTAGCCAAACCCAGTGTTAAAACAACTCCATAGAGATGTGATTAGACTCTGTCCCACCGTGTCACTGCCACTGCTGAAATCACACACCGCCATTTTCTTCCAGTGCATATGAAAGGTAAGTTACATTGAATCATACTTAAAGAGCAGTTATGTGAAGATCGTAAATTAATTTCTGATTTTATGAAATAATTCTATGAAAAACTGTACTCTAAACATAACAGTATTTTAAATTTAAAAAAAAATTCTCATATAAAAAATGTTGCACGTTGTATTGACGAAACACAGAAAAAAGTATGTGATCAATATATATCTCTATAAAAAATGTAAAAGAATATTAGCAAGTTAAAAGATAACAAATCTCCAGGAAATGATGGCTTAACGGGTGAATTTTATACGACATTCCAAGAATACATTTCAGAATTTTTATAATTGGTTTTTAAGGAAGCTATAGAAGCCTAAGCTACCTCCGTCTATGTATCAGGGCCTAATTACACTGTTACCTAAACCCAATAAGGACAATTGACAATTGGAGGCCTATAACTTTAATTAATAATGATGTAAAATTATTGTCTCACGTCTTTGCACAAAGAATAAAGTTATGCTTATATACATTTATAGATGATAGTCAGTCAGGCTTTATGCAAGGACGACATGTTAGTAATAATATTAGATTAATTTTAGATTTAATCGATTATAGGGATTACATAAATGATAACAGTTATATCTTTATATATTTCTTCTAGTTATGCAAACAATGACTTTATATTTACATAAGGACTTTTTTCAAGGAATCAGAATTAGAGATAGAGAAATTAAATGTTGTCAGCTTGCTGATGATACAGCTATCTTTTTGAAAGATATATCACAGGTTAAGAAAATTATAGAGTGCCTTAAAACATTTTCTAAAGTGTCTGGTTTAAATTTAAATATTAAAAAATGTACCCTTTTTCCACTTAAAGATAATGATATTTCTTTTACTGAATTTGAAGGTATTCCAATTAGAGATTAAGCAACTTATCTTGGTATCAATAAATGTAAAGATCAATCAAATAGGATACAATCTAATTTTCAACCACTTTTATGGAAAATTTAAAAGAGATTTGATATATGGCTCATGAGAGATTTAGGATTCTTTTGTCAAAAATTGAGGGACTATCTCGTTTAGTCTACCCTGCTAAAGTACTAGATGTACCAAAACCCTTTCTTAAAAAAGTTGATTCAGCCCTTTTTAATTTAATATGGAAAAACAAGATTCACTATTTAAACAAAAATAATTTATTTAATCATGGAGGTTTAAATGTAATTGATTTTGTTACATCTAATACAATGTTCAAGTTGAACTGGATTAAACATTATATTAAACATAAAGATAAGATATCCAACCCTTTTTTTTTTTTTTTTAAAGTTGGAGGAACAGAGTTTCTTTTAAAATGTGATTTTGAGGTCAACAAATTTCCCATTCAGTTATATAATTTTCATAGACAGGCTCTTTTATGTTGGATTCTTATATACAAACACAATTTTTCTCCCCATAGACAGATAATATGGAATAATAAATATGTTAAATATAAAAAAAATTAATTTCTAATACTAATTGGGTTAAAAATTATATTTTATTGGTCCCGCAGTTGATAAACAATGAAGGTTATCTACTTACATATAATGAATTTTTAAAGACGGTATTCCAATACCTCTGTCAAGCCCAGCTGGAGCTGCCAGCTAGAGACTGTTAATGGCACTCCAGCTCTCCATGAACTCTATTGCTGCATCCAAAATCGCTTACTTCCCCACTATATAGTATGCGAGGCGAGTAGTATGTCCAAATTCATAGTATCCGAAATTCAGTAGGCGAGAAGTACCCGGATGACCTACTGCTTCCGGCCGAATTCTATAGTAGGC